>JACVVK020000711.1:127500-207143 GCA_018292915.2 Batillaria attramentaria | reverse complement strand
TTGAGGGTGTTGTTGTTTTGCTGTTGTTTTGTTGTTTGTTCCTTTGTTCATTTATAGTTTTGTTACTTGGTTTGGTTTGTTGTGTTTGTTTGTTTGTTTGTTTGTTTTGTTGTTCTTTATGGTACTTTTTTCTGTGTGTTTTTTAATTGCTTTAATTTTCTCCATTTATGTGTGTGGGGGGGGAGGGAGTGGGCGCAGTTAGAGCCCTACTTATCCTAAGATATTATTTAGAGAATACAAGAACACTCGCGCGCTTATCTCTTCCAAAAGAGAAACTGCCTTCTGCATATAAAGCCGCACAATATAGAACTTAGCAGCTTTAAGCCAGTTCAGAGTACAAGCTTAGCAAGGTACTGATAAATTAGTTTCAAGGGCAATCTGTCACCTAATCGTACTCACCTTGACTAAAGAGGACCGACAGGGAATTGGCAAATCTACAAGTCTTTTGGTCGCCTGACGTCAATTGTAAGCTTGCTGATTTAAGTCTTACATCGATCTACATTGATCACGAAGTAGATTTTTCTATCAGACCACTACTAAAAGGATCCGTTGGCAATATAATGGACAGTTCAATAAAGAATATGATCGATCACTCGGGCTAATAGTACAGAGTAAACAGCATTACACTGAAACGTTCGGCCCAATGGCAGCCTAGAGATCAGGTGAGCTCCTCGTGTGATAAAACCGGATGTCAAACCCAACAGAATGATATAACGACTTGACTGACGTATGGGAGCAAAAAGCCTTTTGTCGCACGCTCTGTGACAAGAAATGAATGAAGGGGAAAACGCACTTTTGTAGCGCTTGGTAACAGCGTGTGTGTGTGTCACAGTGTGTGTGTGTGTGGTGTGTGTGTGTGTGTGTGTGTGTGTGTGTGTGTGTGTGTGTGTGTGTGTGTGTGACGGTGTGTGTGTGTGTGTGTGTGTGTGTGCTGTGTGTGTGTGTGTGTGTTTGTGTGTGTGTGTGTGAGGGGGGATGGGGGAATCCTGTCAAGCCGAGAACAGGCTTGGAAAATGACAGCAAGTGCCGGAATTCTGCATTCCAAATCTGATCGAATATCATTACTGCATGGTGTTGAAACAAGATGGAGACAACAAGATTGGAAAGCCTAACGAAGGGCATGTTAGTACGTAAGATCGCGGACGACTTCGATCTTACGTACTAACATGAACGAATCTTGGAGAAAACTGATTGCTTCACACCAAACGAACAATGATCGCAAGCTGTTATAGAAATCAT
Source organism: Batillaria attramentaria (assembly GCA_018292915.2). Lineage (NCBI taxonomy): Eukaryota > Metazoa > Mollusca > Gastropoda > Batillariidae > Batillaria > Batillaria attramentaria. The sequence continues at coordinate 205,904 of JACVVK020000711.1, read as the reverse complement.
AATTTTGTTTTATAAGGGGCTTATACTAACATTGTTGTGCTCACAGATCGTTCTGGGCTGATTTTAATGGTATCTATCATCACACCACTTAGACACGTGGACAGTGACAGCGTCTGTAATCTAGTGCTGGCACTGAGCCATCAGGAGCGTACCCGATGACGCGGCGACCACACTGAGCGCTTCCAGTAGTATAACAACACTCGTAGTTCAAGTTGAATGTTCGACCACTGGCGCAAAGTGTAAACAACATCGTATCGCATTAAGAGCTGTACTTATCATCAAGATAGAGTATTTCGAGCTTACAAGCGCACGCAAGAACGAAACTGTTCCTAAACGTACGTTGGCCTAGCAAAGATGGCATTAGCCCGTGTGTGTGTGTGTGTGTGTGTGTGTGTGTGCTTGTGTGTGTGTGTGTGTGTGTGTGTGTGTGTGTGACAGATTCACTTGACAGACACAGAGTGCTTACGTTACCAACGCTACCAAAACAAAAGCAGTATCTTAGCGATGACGCACAACGTCAGTGTTGGTAAGGTCAGCGCACTCACCTCACCCCCCGTAACGTGACAGATCTGGGATTCCCCGGGAAAATCCCACCATAAAACAAGCAAACCATGTCACTACCCCCATAAATGTCAGCCAACGCTGTACTGTGTAACACCGGAAACAACTATTGTCGTCTGGAAAAAAAGAACCTAAGTCGGTATCAGTTTCATGGCTTTTTTTTTTTTTTTCTTTCTTTTTTTTAAAGCGGACTCCGAGGCACTTACGGCCTGTGCAGAATTGACTCCGAGACGCTTTTCGCTTGCATAGTGAATTTCGTTTTAATTTAAAGGGGTAATGCTACCATTTTTTTATGCTCGCAGATCGTTCTGGTTTTTGTGGTAGCTGTCGTCACACTACTTAGACGCCTGGACAATGACAGCGTCTGTAATGCTGGCACTGAGCCAACAGACGCGTACTCGATGACGCGGCCACCGCACTGAGCGTTCCAGTAGCGTAACAACGGTCGTAGAATTGGAATGCTCGACCGCTCGCGCAAACTGTAGACAACATTGTGTCACATTAAGAGCTGTACTAATGATCAAGATAGAGTATTTCGAGCGTACAGGCACACTCACGAGCGAAACTGTCCCAGAAGATAAGTTGGCCTAGCAAAGCCTTTCTCGGCTTCGCTGAGAAATCGGATGAGTGTTCTGTTTGGGGTGGGGTGGGAGTGGTGATGGGTCGTGGTGGTGGGGGGGGGGGGTCGTTGCCAATTGTTAGTTTGGCTTGTTTTTCACCTTATTATCAGAACAAAAACTGCTAGCGTGTTAGAAAGAAAAAAGATCTATATTTTATAAAAAGGTCCAAAGGTATCAGGCGCGTAGGAAGATGCTGAGAGGAAGGGGGACCCATTAAGTCTGGTGAGCCATACGGCCGGGGTGAAGAAAGGGGGGGGGGAGGTGTGTGTGTGTGTGTGTGTGTGTGTGTGTGTGTGTGTGTGTGTGTGTGTGTGTGTGTGTGTGTGTGTGTTGACTGCCAAGGATTGTGTCCTGCGACAGCAGAGCAGGGGAGCCCCACCACTCCTCTTATCAAAAGCAAGGGAAGCCCAAAGATATTCGGGCCCCCCTTCCAAAAATCGAACGGGGGCTTGGGCCCCCAGGGCCCCCGTGGTTCCTACGCCCCTGATTATGCAAGAACATTTTCCAAATCTCGATGAATGTCAGTCAAGGTCCGACAGCGGGTGTCACCGACCATCAGATGCAATGTATATTTTTCAGCGTGTCAGAGAAGCTAGGTCAGAAACTAGGCTGAAGAGGACATTGACTGAGTGCAAAAAAAGGGAGGTTTAAAACAAGGTGAACACACACACACACACACACACACACACACTGACGCGTGACACACTTCACATGCGCGAGCCGCGTATCAGTAACATCAGTAAGTAAATAAAATGAGGTTAGGAAACGCGCAATTTTCCGACCCTAACGTAATTTGATACAGAGAGAGAGAGAGAGGGTGGGGTGAGGTGCGGAGAGTATCAGAAGGTTCAACGTCCTTTTCCATCATCACGTATGGGTGACATGATTGAGAGCGAGAGAACGTTTCACACTGACAGTACGATTCGGTTCACCTTCACCGGCGTGCTGTCCAAGTTTCGTTCAGTTCGTGTGCACGAAAATGCCCGACGAACCCTGTGATATGACTGTTCAAAGCAGCCTTGTACTCTGGCTACTCACAGTCGCAAGGGCGAAGACGCAGGGTAGAGAAGGAGCGTGGGGGAAGAGGGGAAGGGGAATGGGGGGGGGGGGAAGCGGGGTACCGGGGTACAATCAAGTGATAGTGTCAATGTCCTTCTCGGTTTCCTGTTCTTTCTTCTTCTTTTCTTTTTTTTTTTCTATCCCCACCGGTGTAAACCCACACCGACCCTGAAAAACAGCTGCACCATTCATACCTCGAGCAAAGTGAGAACAGCGGCGGAGCTAGAGCCTCTTTTACTGGAACCTATGGTGCCCACGCGTCTCTGGCCTGTGAACAAGCACCTCTCTCTCTCTCTCTCAGGATAAAAATCATGTTATTTTGTTTGCCCATTACATGAAAACATTCGCCAGAAGTACATAAGCCACTACGTCCATGGCTACCATTCCCTGCAGTTCTTCTTCGGTTGTAATAATGAAACCGCTTGAAAATGCTAGGACCGTTTATATACCGTACTGTAAAAACTAGAGAAGAGTACCTAGATCACTTATCTGCTTTGAATGAAGGGGATGATTGTAGACTACATGACAACTGTATAAATACTTACCCTGTGTTGAAGGGGCCGGTGCCCACAACAATAAAAGTTCGAGTTGGAGTTCTCTCTCTCTCGAGTCCCACTCGGGGCAAGGAACTTTTCCTTCTCGTATGTGGCACCGTTCATTCGGGCCGATCGTCGGGGGTTCTCTCCGGGTACTCCGGCTTATGTACTCTGCTTTGGAAATATTCAGCCCACCCAATTTGAAAAATAAATGCAATTCTAAATTCCGAAATTTAAATAGCTGAGCTGACCCTTCGCACCACGTGATTGTAATGTGTTTGTCCAGTGTGTGAGAGAATGCGTGTGATTCACGTGAGCGTGCGTGTCGGGTTCAGTTCGCGGCGCTTTGAGCCGATTCACACACACAAAAAAAATTGGGTAAAGCGCCTATACAATACTCATTATTATTATATAAGCATACAGAGTATGTTGTGAGAACACGTGGATTGAGTCGATGTTACTGAAATAAAGCTAAGATTCACCACCAGCAAATGCAGTGTGTGTGCTCTCTCTCTCTTGTCTTTTTATTAGTAATTTTGTTTTGTACAGTATTCTTTTCAAGTCTTTGTAGTAGTAGCAACGGCAAGTTTATAAACTGACGAACTTTTTATTTCTGTCAAAACATTTACTGTTGACAAGTAAAGTTTTATCATCGTCAGCTCTGTCTAGATTGTGTGTGTGTGTGTGTGTGTGTGTGTGTGCACGCGCGTTTATACGCGTGCGTGTATATCCATGCTTGCGCTTGTATGAGAAAGCAGGGTCCGTATGTAAAACTCGAGGTTAATTTAACCCACGGCTACGGGCCTAACCCAGACTAGGACAAAAGAAACCCCAAAACAAAATTAAATTAAAAAAGGAAGCAAAGAAAGAAAGACAAAAATCCTTCTATAACGGCATAGGCACCTTGCTTGAATGGACCCGCTTCCTGGTTTAAAACAAAAACAACAGAAAATTTAACCCTAGAGCTAGTTTAGTTCGAGGTTAGACTCTAACCCAGGGCTAAAAGCCCTATCCTCGACTATTACATACGGGCCCAGGCCTACACAAACCTCAGAACGGGTGATCAGGCCTGTGTCCAGTGTAAAAACGCGTGTCAAAGGATCACATGCAACCGTGAACGAAAGAAAATCGCGATTATGCAGCGTTACGACTGAAATCAGCCTCTGACGTGCGTTCATTCATACCCGTTTCTTTGGAGGAGTGTCCTCATAGACGGTTATCCAAGAGAGAGAACTAGACATTGAGAGAGAGAGAGAGAGAGAGAGGGGGGGGGAGGGTGAAAGAGACTTGCGTGGGTGATCACGTCAGTCATCTCACGTGCAAAGGCCTCTTTGTCGCATTACAAGGTCGCACATTTCAGAATGAGGCAAGGACCTTCAAAAAGTTTGACGTGTGAAGGCGCATGGCAGCCCTAGAATCAGGACATAGTTCAGCTATGGTATCTTCCAGCATGCATGTTGAGTGTCGTTTGGGACGCACACGGAACATTTCATTTCTTCCGAACGTTAACTTTGTCTGTTAAAAATTCAGGCTGGGGAATTGCTGAAGGAAAAAAAAACAGACGACTGAAACCTAGGTCAGGCTGAGGCAGTAGCACACTACTGTGGGACCACGGGGGCAACACCCCACTTCAGAAAAACAAATTTTAGCATTTTTAGAGGCATTTAGTAGCCTCTACTGGCACTCAGAAGTTAAATTTATACTGCCTTGGTACCGATATGCAAGCCTTCAAAACAGAAGTCCCAAATACTATCATATGTATGATAATTATGTGTGCAACCTTTTCCCCCTTCCTGAAACTTGGGATTTTTTGGCTGAAAGAAATTTGACTGAAAATTGCCAAATGACTGACAATTCCCCAGCCCGTAAAATATTTTACACACACACACACACACACACACACAGAGGGATAACGCCATGTCTTAGCAGACAGTCTTTCTGTACTCACAAAGTACTACATACTCATTTCAACACTCATAAATGTGTGCAAGAAACAAAACAAAGTGCAATTTTTCTTGGCTATCTGTGTAAGAAACATCTGAACGATACAAAGATACCTCAGCACACTTCGCTCAGCATATCTCGGGGAGTAGTTGACAAGCATTTGACAGGTGAAACATCTTAAGCATTCAGTCTTATGGTGATCGTAAATTGACAAGCATTCGATTCCCTGGAACTGTACACAATTTCATATCAGTACTCACACAAATGTATGAAGACTTTTAAGTCATTATACACAATTGGTTTCTTTAGCTCTGATGCACAGGCACAGACATACAATGGTAAAATCAAACCAATGCTGATGCAGTCAGAACAGCAGTTATTTATTTCAACTGACTGCACCCTCATGCAAAAAAGTGTCAAGTCTGGTAAGGAATGCTCAGTATGTACAGAAACTGATTTCTACTCTCTCTCTCTCACACACACACACACACACACCCCATACGCATGAATGCGCACAACCATAAACGTGCGTGTGCACACACTCACACACATATACACACAGAGTCAGTTCATTGGTTGGTTTGAGGTTTAACATTCTTTTTCATCACATAAGGCTGATGTGAAAGATGGGGGCAAAAAGCATTTAACTTCAGCACAAACGTTGGGCCCTAAGCCAGGAACAAAATGACAACCCTAGCATTCACAATCCAACCAAGTAATCCATTCAGGAGAGAGATAACGATAACGATAACGATCCTTTATTTTACGACGGAAGAAGTCATAGGCATACAAAGACCATTTTCAAACTTGCCGTTGCTACACTACCGTAGAAAAAGAAGATTCAAAAGAAGAATATGAAGGGAAGGATAAAAAAGTACATAAGAACTGGAAACACACAAACACACCTAAACACACACACACACACACACATAATATGCGCAAGCTCGCGCGGCAAACATGATTATACACAAAACCAGAGAGAGAGAGAGAGTAGACTCAGACAGAGGGGGGGGGGGGGGGTTGGGAGAGAGAGAGGGGGGAGGGGGAGACAATTATGGCAAAGAGATGAAATAAAAGGATGGTGAAATATCTCTCCTCAAAATCTGTTTCAAACTATCCATACTCTTTTACCAAACCTTTCCATTTTACCCGAAGAACATCACAATCATTCAAACCTATCTGCAATAAACCTCCTTAACAACACACCTGATACCTGTACATTGTAAGTTGATGTGCAGTTAAACTGAAATTTACGCAATCCACTTCTGATTATACTATGTTATATATATACCAGTACTTCATGAAAAGAACTTGAAGTGGATCTGCTATGACTACTCAGTGACATGGCTTGGTGATCTGAAATGGCACAAGTGCTCTAGCCAGGTAAAAATACTCAGGTCAAAGGTCAAGATGCAGGCAGGCATTCACAAATTTTTTGGTGATAGCTGGATTTCTTTCGATCAAAATGTTCGACACAGGGACAAAAGTGATACAGTCAAACCTGCCTGGGCACCCTACCTCAAGAAAGTGAGACGCCATCTAGAGAGGCAACTAGCACTTCACACTTTCTCTTGCTAAAACCAAAGCACCAGATTGAAAACTTGGCCCAGTTCCTATGCCTGTTACAAAGCCAAGTAGACCTAGCCACATGAATATACTACTGGGGCATACAGCCAGCAGTATGTGAAGATATGTGTACAGCAGAACTGACCTAGCCACAGAGGGCCACAGCTTTGAGTACAGACAGAATTACTGTGAAAATGATCAAGAACATTTCAAATGTGGCTGTTTTTACTCTCTGGGCTCAGCGCTTTTCAATGGAACAGCCTGCTCTGTTGCAAAAACACACACCAGTACATGTAGAAGCATTCAATATAAGCAACAACAACAACAACAAAAAGTTGTCGCTGAACGTCATTTTGTTTTCACCATCTGGGCTAAATTTGTTTTCCATGTAGCAAAAGGTGGACTGGCCAAGTGCAGCCAATGATAAGCCCTAAATAGCCTTCACTCAGAATCCATACAGGTTCACAGTCTCAAAAATCCATGACTCTTTCAGGCCAACTCTCCTGTTTTCCATGACAACTTCTTCACCCTCTTTCACACCGACACATGCAAGGGTAGAAATTCTGAGCTTATCCAAATTATCACAGCCAGCAAGACCAATGATCAGAGTTCATCCCCAGCCTCATTGGAAGGCAGTTTGTTGGTATTTTTAGTGATTTGACCAGTGATTACAGTAATCACTGTGCTGACTGTCTCACTGTCTGGCTCAAAATGGCTTCCATAAAATTCCACAACCTTTCATGACTCTTGAGATAATTTCATGACTCTTCCAGGCTTTGAAAAGCTATTTTCAATTTCAATGACTTTTCAAGGATTCCATGATCCGTGTGGACCCTGTTCACTGTGCAAATTTAGGACACAAGAAGGCCCCAGGACCCCATACCGCCTCAGACTTGGCACCTCAAAATTTTACCTATTACTACCCATTAGTTAGACACCTGGCTCAAAGGACCCCTTCTTGCAGTGCCTTCCGACGCACCCTAAGCAGATTTTACTGTATCTATCAGGATCACAGCTCAGTCTAATAAGATCGCAATGTACAAAGTGGAATGTGTTAAGAAAATATACATAGAAGACAACGGAATAAGCTTGTCACGTAAAATCCTGGCCAGAAGGTCTGACCACACCAAATGTCTCAAAATGTACACCTCTCCAAGTTTCCTGATGAGTATCCGTTAACACAGTTAGTTGGGTTGTTGGTCAATGGTTAAACAGCTTCATGTCATGGGAAGGTTAAAAGATATGCTTTCTACCTGTTGGAGGCTGTTCATGACTATGGGTCGCTGTGAGAGTTTGCATTAGCATATGAAGGACACAGACAAAAATGCATATTATGATTATTTTTCAAGTGCTTAGCGAGTGCTGAAAATGCAGTGGTTTTTTTTTTTTTTTTTTTTCCAATATCTTGTGACATTTGTAACCACCGATAATGAACTGAATTTTCACAAACTTCTTCAACTAGCATGGTTTGCTGAATTCTCCTGAAACAACTTGACTATTCAGATACACAATCATTAGTCTTCCAACACCGTCACAATATCATAATCACTGGGCTGTCACATGATTTCTCGAGTGAAATAAGCACTGTCTGCGAAATAAAGCAAAGTCAGGCAGACAGACAGAATTCTCAAACCCAAAAGGCAAGAAATCATTGCACACATGGCATAATTAACAAGCAGCATGTCCGATAGAAATAGATGCACCATCGCAATAACTCGAGTCTGCGAAATGGAACAGCAACAATGAAATCTGTGTCTTTCTTATCTTTACTTTATGGAAACTAACCTTTGTCACATTTACCCACGTACATGTGTCATACATTGTGCATGTCCATACTTACCCTACAAGCTCATGTGTCTAGGCTGTAGGTGTGTACTTCTTCATACTTTTACATGGCAACTTTTATATTGTGCTCTCTGTTTCTGTATCTGTTCATCAAAATATACGAGTACCCGCACTGATGTGTGAAAATCTTACCGACAAAACCTTCAGTTAACCTTCCGGCTACATCGCTAAAAAACTTCTTAGGCCTACATCGTGTGAAACAACTTACCCATGGTTTTTACATAGGTAATTTTCGACTTATTCCTAGTCCTACGTCGTGGGAAACAAATTACCCATGGTTTTTATATAGGCAATTCACAACTTATTCTTATTTATTGTTTAATTACTCTGCTAATTACAAGTTAAACAACACAATTTTTGGCATGAACATAGTCAAACCAATTACTGACAAAGTCATGAAATTTCAAAGGTGTGACATAAATATTGACCGAGATATGTTCATCTAAAGCAACGTGTGTGCAACGTTTTACCCACGACGTAGCCGGAAGGTTAAATATCCAGGACACTCGGAGTGAAATGTGCATGTGAATACAAGTGTGGGTGATTTTTTCACCGACGACATTCACTGAAATCTTTACACTGTAACAGCAGCACACAGGGTTCATAATGGTCCATGATCCAGAAGTAGTAGCAGTATTTAGTGACAGTCATGAGCGCGTGTCAGCGTTTCGCGTCCAGGGAGCATGCTCCTCCGGAATTTCCTTTAAATTTTGACTAAAATCTGTGCAATCTAGTGCATTTTGGCATGACTTTAAATGTTTCAGAGAAGTAAACACTTTCTGGGGGAGGAAAATCTTTAAATGTAGACTAAAATCTGTGCAGTCTTGTGCATTTTGCATGACTTATACGTGCTTCAGAAGAGTAAACACTTTTACAAACAAACAAAAGAATCTTTAGAATTTGACTAAATATCTGCACTATTTGGTGTATTTGGCATTTTAAGTGCTTCAGAGGAGAACACTCTTATTTGGAGGGGTGGGGGTCTGTTTAGGGCGGTCGGTGGTCTAGTGGTTAAGAGACTTGTCACCATTGCAAGAGATCAAGGGTTCGAGTCCCACTCAGAGCAAACAATTTTTCCTTCTTGTATGTGGCACCGATAATTCGGGGGGGGGGGGGGGGGGGGGTCTCTTCGGGGTACTCCGGCTTCCTCCCCCTCTGTTTTGGAAATGTTCAGCCCACAAAATTTGAAGAAAGTAAATGCAATTCTAAATTCCGAAATTTAAATAGCTGAGCTGACCCTTCGTACCACGTGATTGTAATGTGTTTATGTCCAGTGTGTGAGAGAATGCGTGTGATCCACATGAGCGTGTGTGTTGGGTTCAGTTTGTGGCATTTTGAGCCGATTCATGAAACTGGGTAAAGCACCTATACAATACTCATTATTTAGTGACAGAAGGAAATCCACCAAAAGGTGGAAGATTTTAAAACCCTAAGTACACTGGACACATAACAAAGACAATCAGTATTATGAACTCCAGACTTTCATGTTCAAATCCCACTCCTTTCCCCCAGACTATGTCTACGACCACTAATCCTGATGTTCTCGAGGTGGAACGTTCCAGTAGATGATCATCTGCAAGGCGATGACCCCGTTGAAGAACGAGGACACGACGTAGGTGAAGATCACCAGGTTGTCACCGGTCTCCTGTATGGAGGTGAATATCCGCGCCACAGCACCCAGAAAGATGAGGTAAACGGTGATGACTGATAGCTGTCCAGTGCTGCCGTTCTTGTAGTTGGCGTACGCCTGTATTGCCTGCAAGAATGCAATTTATCTTTCAGCAGCAGTACTTTAATCAGGTTTATCAGTGGTTTCCTCTGTCTATCTGTCTGACTGACTGTCTATCTGTAGCCTAAGGAAAGCGCTATCACACAAGGTTTGCTCTTAAGTCAGTTGCAAGCTGTTCCTATATGGTTGTCTATTAAACCAAGGGAGTTAACTTGAAATTTCCAGTGGTGTGATGATAGATACATGTACCACGAAAACAGTTCAGAACGATTTGTGAGCACAAAAATAGTAGAACTAGCCCCTTTAAAGCATTGACATGTAAATGTTCGGCTGGAAATTTAGTCACAGCACCAAAATCAAACTATGATTTCATAACTACATAACTAAAAAAAAAAAAAAACCCTCTCTCCTCCCACCTATGAGATCAACATTTTCTCACCTTGCTGACCATAATAACAAAGGCATTGGATGTCTGCAGTAGAGACAACAGCTGTCGCGGCACAGCAGGCGACAGAAGAAAAGACATGGCCGCCACATAGAATGTGAGGTAGCCAAATGCTGCTCCTGACTGACCGCCATAGTAAAGCACAAGAAAAGCAATGATAATAGTTTGCAGAGCCAGGAACACAGACTCGCCGTACGCACTGAAAAACAAACAAAACAATTTGTTTTAGATCGATCAAGAGTTGAAATTGCTGTATATGCATGATGAGTCTGTCAAGGGTGGGTGGGTTGGTGGGAGTTCAACGTCCTTTCCACCAAATAAAGGTGATATCAAAGACGGGCCAACAGAGAAAAAGGCCAGCACAAATATTTGGCCCCAGCTGGGATGTGAACTCACGACCCGAGCACTGAAAGTCCAACGCTCTACCATTCGGCTACTCCGGCTCCCTCAGAGTCTGTCCAAGTCAAAGCAAAAGGAACTTTATACACCTGCGTCCACGCAGGCTGGCTGTTGCCACCACCACTCACAGTAAAGTTTGATATGCTCTTTCTTCTTTCCTTTCTTCTTCCTGCTCTCTTCTTCTTCTTAGTTTTCTCTCTCTTTTTATGTCTTTACATTTCAGTCCAGTCAGTTTTTCCACGCCAATTTCTCCGCCATGCTTTTTGTAAACTGGTTTAGATGAGCACGTATATAAGTTTTACTTGTTGTGCTCTTTTCAACCAGAGACATACATCTCTGTTTCAACGTAATACTGTTTACTGCTTGACGGTGATCCGGCTTCATTGAATAAAAATGTTTAAACCAAAAGGAACTCACTGTCTGTAAATGTTTCAAAGATATTCGATATGGCGAGTTCCTTTTAAAATTCACAGCACAGTAAAGGTGCACATCATAAATACGTATACCTTGCTGACACCACAAGTGAAAAAAACGAGCTGTAAGTCTTATTAAAAGTACATGTATAATCATAAGCAACAAGACTTCCATTTACAGAGGATGGAACGTCATAAAATGCATATTTAGCTACAATAATAATGACGAGGAAATAAAACTAGAAGTTGCTGTATATATACATGTGCCCAAATCTTTGGGGCGACAGACCTTTAACAGGGACATTACTGCTGGACGCTCCTCAGTTACAAGCAACAACACACCAAGCAATTACTGATAAAACACCCTGACATCTTAACGACAAAAAAAGAAAGGAAAAAAAAAACACACAAAAAACTGACAAACTAGTCAAACCTGAAAGGGAATTTCTGTGCGAAGCCGTACGACCATGTGGCAGAAATGGCGATCAGTTCAAAGGTCACGCTCATGAGACTGATGCCTGCCCCACTCTTGGCTTGCAGCATTTTGATGATCTGAGGAAGTTTGACTGGAACAGAAACACAGATTCACGCTGCACATCACTGTCAGTACTTCAACATGGTTACAGTGAAACTACATAAGGGCTACAGAAGGGCTGCAAAACTCACGTTAACTCTTTCCGGACAGGCGGTCGCATATGCGGCCCTACAGCGCACATTGGTTTCAGACGAACAACCACATATATGAGGATCGTGATTTTGTTTTTTTGTTGTTGGTACAACATGACTAATAACAAAGATATTTAAGTTTGAAATTCCAGCAACAGCTGCATAAATATGTTAGTAAACTACCCTGAAAATTTCAAGTCTGTATCTTGTGTTTTTTTGTTGTTTTTTTTCCTGAACATCACAAATCAGCCGGTCTACAGGGGATGGCTAAGGAAAAATCAGCCCGTCTTGAATGAGTTAGTCTCAATATGTACGACAGGCTAACTACATGTGGAAAACTTTTTGACTGAATGTGCTTAATCTGTGCATTAGAATCAGTCACTTGCGTCACAGTCAGGCTGGGGAATTGCTGAGGGAAAAAAAAGACTGAAACCTAGGCTGGGGTGCAGAGGCAGCGCCCTACTGGGGGCACACAGGGCAGTGCCCTACTTTTAGCATGTTTTAAGGCATTTACAGTGATCATTTTTTGTTGAAAATCTATGGGTGAAATGGCCCACTGTGACCAACTTCTATGGGCCATTTCCAAATTTTATGGGTCATTCTAAAACGGAACCGAACAGATGAAAAACGGCAACGCGCACACAACTTTTCGTGTATGAAAAGCGCTCCAAAACGAGGCTCTGGGGTAGACGAACGATTGCTTCTGATTGGGCAGACCAGACCACCTGATTGTAGTCTCATCCAATGAGATTTTACTTAACAATAGCTGTCGCTGGATAGCAGACGAATTTTGTTGGGGAGTCTTCAGGCTGTGAGCGCACAGCACTCTGTGTTGAAACTTGTAAAGTTATAACGATGCGCTGATTGGCGCAGAGCTTAAGATTTTTATGGGTCTTTTTTTTTTATTTATGCGCCAATGGCGCAAGGCGCGGACATAAAATGATCACTGCATTTAGTAGCCTCTTCTGACACCCAAGTGTACAATGCTGCCACAATATTGACATGCAAGTCTTCAAAAATGAAGTTAGACTGTACCATATGGCATTACTTGTATCATGATAGTGTGCAACCTTTTTCCTCCTTCCTTTTCTTTGGCTGAAACTTAAATTTGGGGGGGGGGGGGGCTGAAAGGATAGGAAATTTGGCTGAAAACTGCCAAAAGACTGAAAATTCCCCAGCCTGCACAGTGCAGCATCACAGACCATTCTTGTGACTGTGGTTGGGGGATGTAATTATGTTCTACAGGGCCCATACAGGTGCACAGTCTAAAAAAAATCATGACTTTTCCATGACTTTTCGAGGCCAACTCTCTCGTTTTCCATGACAACTTCCTCACCCTCTTTCACACTGACACACGCGAGGGTAGAAATTCCGACCTTATCCAAGTTATCGCAGTCAGCAAGACCAATGTTGAGAGTTAGTCATTAGCCTTAACGGAAGGCAGTTTGTTGGTATTTTTGGCGAACAGTCCAGTGAGTAATCACCAAGCTGACCGTTTCACTGTCTGGCTCAAAATGTCTTGCATGAAATTCCGAAATTCCATGACTTTTCACGACTCTTGAGATAATTTCATAACTTTTCGGTTTCCAGGCCTGGAAAAGCTAGTTTCAAAGTCCATGACTTTTCCAGGATTCCATGACCTGTATGGACCCTGGTTCTACAAGTGTCCCAGGTCATGAGCAGATGACGTTATTTGAAAGTGGGCTGAGGACCAGCTGGATGGCACTGACTGGCGGTTATTTTTGGGAAGATTTCACGAGTCCCAGTATGTTCAGGAATGAACCGTAGGCTCAAAGAAAGTTGTATTTCTCTAATAAGAGAAGCCACGAAGTCACGAAAATGGTCATGGTGACAAATGTTTTAGTCATATAGTATGATTTTACTATTGTTATTACTGGAGCTTTTGTGTAAGTTATCAACTCTGGTGCTGCTGCAGCTGGAGGCATGAGAGAGAGAGAGAGGGAGAGACAGAGAGAGACAGACAGAGACAGAGAGAGAGAGAGAGTGAGTGAGAGACAGAGAGAGACAGACAGAGACAGAGAGAGTTTATTTATAAGCCAAACTCCTTGTGTGATTCATGATCTCCTTTACTTGTCGGTGAAGCTGAAGACAAATTTCCTGTTTTAAGGACAATAAAGTTATCTGTATCTGTAAATGAAATATTCTCCTGTCTGGCAAACAGCCTCAAAAGCATCCATTTTCCATCCCAGCAGCCATCTCTACAAACACAGGGGCTCTAATGTGACCTGACGTAAGGTTTCTGTCACACTCATGCTTCACTGAGCAGACAGAAGCCCAAACGCACAAATGCTACCAAAGCTTCGGCAGCGCAATACAAAGGTTGTTTTCTTTGAAATCTAGAAATCTTACTCTTAGACAGAGTGCCTTTAAACTACAATTCCAGTTTTGTTCTACAGTATTTTGTAAAGCTTTTAGCCCTGCAGGAAGAAATCGTTGTCACGTTGGATCTGAATTTTTAAATCGCTCAAAACACTGGCTAAGTACATGTGACGAAGTTAGAGACAAAGGTCATAAGTTTGCCGTGCATAGTACTGCCCATAGCCTGGTACATGTACTTCAAAAGCAGATATGGATGATACATGTTATCACTACAATAGTTGAATAACTTGAAAGAATGACTTTACCAATCAATGATCCAAGGATGATGCCAAAGCCAAGGGCCTTGCTGACGGCCACCTTCAGACATGGCACTGCACAAAAGAATTAAGTCCCGTCAAGGTCAACTGTATAAATGCATGCACGTGCGCACGCGCGCGCACACACACACACACACACAAGTATACTGCACACCAATAAAGGCAATATACTGTGTAATGGTGCGGTCGGTGGTCTAGTGGTTAGAGGAGACTTGTCACCAATGCGAGAGGTCAGGAGTTCGAGTCCCACTCGGGACAAAGAATTTTTCCCTTCTCGTATGTGGCACCGTTTATTCGGGCCGATCGTCGGGGGTTCTCTCCGGGTGCTCCGGCTTCCTCCCCCTCTGCTTTGGAAATGTTCAGCCCACCAAATTTGAAAAATAAATGCTATTCTAAATTCCGAAATTTCAATAGCTGAGCTGACCCTTCGCACCACGTGATTGTAATGTGCTTATGTCCAGTGTGTGAGAGAATGCGTGTGATTCACATGAGTGTGCGTTGTGGGTTCAGTTCGCGGTGCTCTGAGCCGATCCATGAAATTGGGTAAAACGCCTATACAATACTCATTATTATTATTACAGTCAAACCTGTGTAAGGCGGTCACCCAAGGGACTGGGTCAAACTGACCACCTTAGACAGGGTGACCGGGTTATCCAGGGTGTCATGTCAACAGCTAGTGTGTCAGGGGATCCTCTGGGGTGACCAGGTTAGACAGTGGTTTGGCTTATACAGGTGACCGCCTTGGCAGGTTTGACTGTATTATTATTATTAATGAAAAGTCAACCCATTTGTCACAAAGTATAAAAGGACATGGATGTCTCTGATACAAAGCTTAACCAAGGCTTTACTTCTTGTTCATTGCTAAGACTGTGAGAGCTGCTTCAGCAGAATGTGGATGGTTAGTTGGTGTTTAACGTCCCCGCCACAAGAGTGATTGGAGATGGTAAAATGGGCTGGTTGGGGGGGGGGGGGGAGGAACAGCTACCATAACTAAATAGTCCAGATGAACTCTATTCAATCCACATCTGACTGTGAATGTAAAGTTATGGAGTAACCACATTTTTTTTATTCCCACCTAGGCTAGGGGTCGAAATCACACTGACTCGCTGCACGAAATGCGAGAGCAGCTTGAGCTAGTCGACCAACCCACCAGACTACTCACCAGCTGCCATTCGCTGCTAGGGACAGAGACCCTCGGTTCTTAGGTGTGTGACGTAACCATACATAGCTGTTAGCACACGCATAGCGGATGTTGGACTTTGCTCGCATTTCCTCTGCTGCACTGACTCTGTTCATTCTGTTGCACGCGTCGTATTCGTAAGTCACGTCAAAATTGAAAAAGTAAATAGTCAGCAGAAGATCTTCAGCATAATGCCATAAACACCCACGAGAGCAAAAACCTGTCGTCTGTTCTCTGTTTACTCTGGTATTAACCCACTTTCATACAGCATTCAACCTACACATACGCCCTTCACTATGTAAACACTTGCATCATGTTCGCGTGTTTTGCACTGTCCAAATCACTTTCACAGGCGTCACAGCAAAAAGACTGCACTCGTACTGACCGTCTAGAAAGTCAAAGTCGACAAAAAATTTGTCGAAGCATGGCTGTGGGACGATAAACTGGATCCACGTGGCCAAAAGCGCCGGGAACGGACCCGTGGAAACACCTGCGTCGACCATGTTGATTTGCAAGAATTCGGATGAGTGCCCTCCCCTGTTACAGGTGACGGGGGACGTTTCACCCCTGAAAAAATGACCCCCCCCCCTCTCTTCCATTCCCTCATCCGCTAAAAGGTAAGAACCAATAATAATAATAATAATAATAATGTTTTACAGAAAAAGATGAAATCAAAGTGATCTCCAGATGGTTGAATCGTGACGAAACTGACTGAGGAGCCGGTGCCGCAGTTTCGGGTCAAAGGCCCACCATTGGCATCATATCCGTTTTGTCACGGTTGTTGTTGTTGCTGTTGTTGTTTGTTGCCGCTTTTGGTGTTTGTTCAAGTTGTTGTTGTTACAGTTGTTTTGTATTTTTGATGTTTTTTTGTTTTTGTTTTTATTTTTGGTTTTGTTTTGATTTGACTCAGTCGTCACAGTTCACGCAGTCAGTTCACTGTCAGTTTCATGTGTTTCAAGTCAGTTCAGTGCCGGTAGTTTTTGTTTTATGTGTTTTGTTTTGTTTTCAAAGACAACACAACACCCATTCGGCAACGCTTTTCATTAAGCAGGCATTTTGTATCGGCTAGAATGTGACAGTCCAGTGACACGGACGCGCACAAAGGCTCAGCGGTTCCCTCCTCAATTGCCTCCTCCCCCTCGGCTCGCCCCCCCCCCCCCCCCCCCCGCCCTCCCTCCCCCCGAAAATGTCATTGTGTGAGGAACACTAGTACATTCAGTCATCACACATCACTGGAAAGACTGAAAAAAACAAACAAACAACAACCAAAAAAAACACCACCACCAACAACAACAACAACAACAACAAAAGACAAAAAAAAAAGACACTCTGAATACTGAATGTATTATCAGCCCGCGCAATGCCGGATGGACATTTCCATGCCTAGCCGAATGACGTCAGTCACGGGAAAGACGTCGAGCTACACATGACAATAAGCAGAAAAGTAGTTTCTCATTTTGAACTAGAGGGTTTCTTCCCAAACGCTGTACTTGATTTTATTTTGCTATAATCATGCACCTGTGTTTTGCAAATCCGACGTCCTCACGTCGACTGATTCATTAATATTCATTTGCCGTGGGAAACTGACTCCATGCTCGTCACCTCTGCGACCTTGACCGCATGTCCCTATTTGTCGGTGTGACAATTACTGACCGAACGGCGATTATCAGTGACCACTTTATCTTGTGATTATAGTTACAAGCAATTAGCTCTCTGCAATTATTGCTGAAATGGCCAGTGTCGTCCAGTTTTTGCAACTGATTCAGTGCGGCCGGTACTGACGCTGTCTACTAGTACGTGTTGCGAGCTCAGTGACTTCAAAATTTTAAGCCGGCTTTAACTGGGCACTGCGGAGCGCCACAGTGCTGTCCACAGTTGTGATTTGGGGGGTTTCAGTCGGCCGCTGTCGCGTCATCACAGCAACGTAGATTTCAAGTAGCCACAACTGTGACTGTGGTTTCCACAAGAGATTCTGATTGGCTGTACTACTACTACTATGTCACTGACTCGGCGCGCAAAGAAGAAAAAAGAAGGAAAATGAGAAAAAATAAGAGAAGAACAATGAGTAAAAAAAAAAACCAAAAACCAACCAAACGCCACATAAGAACTTTACGATTCAGTCGGTAGTGAGTTGCACTGTCCACATCACTCCCTCTGCAAGTGTTGTTTGTTTGATTTTTGTTAAGTTGTTTTCGCAGACGATGGGGGAGCCGGGGTGGTCGAATGGTAGAGCGTTGGACCTCTAATGCTCGGGTCGTGAGTTCGATCCCGGCTGGGGCCAAATATTTGTGCTGGCTTTTTCATCGTTGCCCCGTCTTTGATATCACCCTATGTGGTGCAAAAGGACGTTAAACTCCCAAACACCCACCCACCCCCACCCACCCTCGCAGACGATGTGATGGTCTGTATAGTCTCGTCTCATACGAGATTGTGAAATCCGCGTACCACGTCTCAGGTGACGTTTTACTTTACGGTACCGTTTCGGCAAAACTATACGACATTAACCATTTCACCGCTATTATCCACAAATGAGACACATTTGCATGGCTGATTAGCCGCTGTCGGTGAGATTAGTGAATGTATATAATAGGAAGTCGCGTTATACGTTACTACTGAATTGTGGAGTGCTTGTCAGCTCAGTTTCCACATGGCCAGAAAGTATGTAGCAAGTATCTAGTTCATCCAGTGATCAAAGTTATCGCAAGATAAGTGACTTCTGAGTGGAGTGTTTACAAGAGGCGCCTCTTAGGAACACGCATTTCAGGTAAAATCGCATGCCTGTCTGTCTGTGATTATGGCCTTTCTTCTTTCTCATGTATTCTCATGAACATATTATACGAATGAAAAAGAAGTTTTGGTTTGTGAGGAGCTACGTAGGGGGTATGACATACCCTGTTCAGGTTGGGTAATTTTCAGTCATTTGGCAATGTTCAGCCAATTTTCCTATCCTTTCAGAAAAAAAAATTAAAAAAATCAAAAATCTAAGTTTCACCCAGAAAACAGTCATGTATCACGATTCATATTACGCCATGTGGGACAGTCTAACATCTTTCTGGAAGACTTGCATGTCAGTACCAAGGCAGTATATTACTTTTGGGTGCCAGGAGAGGCTACTAGATGTCTTGAAATATGATAAAAATTGTTTTCTGCAGTGGGTCATTGCCCCTGTGGTTCCCCAGCAGTGTAATGCCTCTGCACCCTGGCATAGGTTTCAGTCTTTTTTTCTTCTTTTTTTCTCAGCAATTCCCCAGCCTGCTTGTTCTTCTGATACATGACGCGGACGTTACCTGACCCACAAAATATTAATCAAGTCCCTGTCGAAGACCTGTGCTGCCGTGTAATGGCAAATGACCATAAGTCCATAACGTCATTTTAGGGGAAAAGGGGTGATTTAAAAATGAAAAAGACATTGACGTAATTGCCTTTTTTCTCAAATGACGTCAATGGACTTACTGTGTTTTGTCATTACACGGCAGTATGGGCGCAAACTTCAGTGCAATTTCTTTTTCTTTTTTTTATTTATTTTAACTTCTACTAGAAATGAAGAAAAGATTTTAAAATTGCCAGAGACAATGTTAAGTATCTCCGATATTGCCAAAACAATACCGGGACAATGTGGCATTTCGAATATCGTCGGCATTTCAGGTAATGGGTGTTTCGTCAGACTCGCAATTGGAAACTTTGGTTTCTGGCTCAGACTTTGCATCTTTTATGTTCCAAGACGATAGAATTTTGAAATGCCACATTCTCCCGACACTTACAACTAAATGAACGCCAAACTTTCAACGCTAATGATCACTTCACCTCGGAATACTGGTACTGTTAATAATAATAATAATAATAATAATCGCATTAATAAGGCGCTTTATCCCAAATATTTTTGGCTCAAAGCGCCGCGAGCTAAACCCAACACGCACGCTCACGTGAATCACACGCATTCTCTCACACACAGGACATAAACGTATTACAATCACGTGGTGCGAAGGGTCAGCTCAGCTATTTAAATTTCGGAATTTAATACTGGTACTGTTCTCAGAAAACTACAGTTATCCATTTTATCAGAATAAGTGGCCAGTGCAGTGACATTTCTTTTTCCATCTTTTTCTCCGTACGACCAGATAACCAAGAAACGTGTGGCTCCTGAGCTGGAATCATGAAGCTTGCCCTCTTGTTGTTACCGCTTGTTGCCATGGCAACTGGCGTGACGTGTCAGAAGCCGAACATCGTCATCATGCTGGCCGATGACGTTGGTTGGGCTGACGTGGAACGTCATGACCCGGAGATGCGAACCCCCAACGTTGAGAGACTGGCACAACGCGGCATGTTCCTGAACCAGTCGTACGTTCAACCCACGTGCGCACCCACACGATCCGCTCTACTAACTGGCAGGTGAGACGTAATCCAGCACTACAGTTAGTACGTCACAAATGGCGTAACTTTTTACAAATTGTGTGTGTGTGTGTGTGTGTGTGTGTGTGTGTGTGTGTGTGTGTGTGTGTGTGTGTGTGTGTGTGTCTAAGAGAGAGAGTGAGAGAGAAAGAGAGAGACAGATAACGATAACGATCCTTTATTTTACAACGGAAGAAGTTATAGGCATACAAACACCATTTTCAAACTTTCCGTTGCTACACTACCATAAAAAAAGAAAATTCAAATTCAGAGAGAGAGAGAGAGCGGGGGGGGGGTGTTTGGGAGTTTAACGTCCTTTTCCACCACGTAACGGCGAGAGAGAGAGAGAGAGAGAGACTGTGTGTCTGTCTATCAATGGCTATACTCACAATGTTCATATTAAATTCATCCTCTTAACTTTAGTGTTTAGCGTGAAGACATATGTCATATAGATGGCAATCGCGATAATTAGACGTAATTTTAGAATATTTTTGTGAGGGACAGGGAGAAAATTGAGAATATCTACGCAAATTTTCTCTCCATATCCATCGAATCCCGGCGTGGGCCAGATAGTTGTCCTGGCCTTTTTCTCGTTGCCCCGTCTTTGATGGTGGAAAAGGACGCTTAAACTCTCAAACAACCACCCAGATCTCTCCGTCTCTCTCCAGATGGCCTTACACGTACGGTATGCAGGTAAACCAGATCAAGGGAGCGCGTTTGGCCTGGCTGGACGAGAACCTCAAGCTGTTCCCGGCCACACTGAAGGAGCTGGGCTACACCACGCACATGATCGGCAAGTGGCACCTCGGGTTCTGCAACAGGGCCCTGCTGCCCACGAGCCGTGGGTTCGATACCTTTTATGGGTTTTACAGTGGTGCGCAGGGATACTTCAACCATTCAGGTGAGCCTGGTATGCCTGAGTCAGATTGTCTGAAGGTTTGAGCCTTTTGTCGTGGACACGAGCTAACTATGTCTGGCTGTTCTAGCGCTCTAATGTACAGCCAGAAGATAATAATAATAATATTCTTATATAGCGCAGTATCCCCACAAGGTGAGCTCAAGGCGCTTCACAAAAAACAGTCTAAACTAATAAGTTTGCAACACGTACTGACACAAGACAGACACACACGCACGCACGCACACACACACACCCACCCCTGCCACTCCGTCCACCAGCAAGAGGGTTCAGAATGGGTCAAGATCTGTGGTGAGGGCTGGAAGGAGGGGCGAAGCTATTTGTTTTGTTGTTCAGGTTGTTGTTGTTTGTTTTGGATGAGTAACTAGAACAGGCCAACAATACCGCTGGCATTTATTTCCACGTACGCCGGTGTTGAAGGTGACAGTCCGCATGCCTACGACTTCCGGGATAACGACGAAGTCGTCTGGTCCGCCAGAGGGCACTACTCGACGGAACTGCACACTGCGCGTGCGCAGAGGATCATCCGGGAGCACGGAGACCATCATCGTCCCTTCTTCCTGTATATGGCCTACCAGAATGCGCACGCGCCGTTTGAAGCCCCTCAGAGCTATGTGGACAGATACTGCAGTCATGTGCAGAACGAGACGAGGAGGATCCACTGCGCTATGGTGGCTGCAATGGATGAAAGCATCGGTAACATCACGGACACTCTGGAGGCCGAGGTAGGTTTCGTGAACGTGAACGTAATGCAAACGTATTGTGATTTTCCTTTCGTTTTCTTCGCCACCTTCTCGATCTTATCTCGTAAGAGCCCAAGTTCGACCACCCCCAAAAAAGTCAAAGTTTCAGCCAATGGAAATGAAGGAGGGAAAAAGAGGTTGCACACACAGTAACACATCATGATATATATGTAATGCCATTTCGGACAGTCTAACTTCATTTTTGAAGACTTGCATATCAGAACCAATGCAGTATTTTACTTTTCGGTGCCAGGAGTGCGTTCAAAATTGCGAAAATTTCTTTTCTTACGTGGGGCGTTCCCCCGTGGTCCCCCGGCGGGGCGCTGCCTCTGAACCCCGACCTAGGTTTCAGTCTCTCTCAGCAATTCCCCAGCCTGCATGATAAGCATAAAGCGTGTACAGGCTGACTTACGTGTGTGTGTGTGTGTGTGTGTGTGTGTGTGTGTGTGTGTGTGTGTGTATTTTGCAGGGTTACACAAACAACACCATCATCCTCTTCCTCTCAGATAACGGTGGACCCACAGTGGGGGGCTCCTCCAACTACCCACTGCGCGGCCAGAAAGCCTCGCTGTGGGAGGGGGGTACTCGCTCCTTCACACTCTTGGCCGGCCCCACCCTTCGCCACAGCAACGTCACATATGACGGTCTCATTCATGCTGTTGACTGGTACGAGATAATAATGAATATATAATATTATATATGCTCTTGCCATTCACTTCGAGAACCTGCCCTCTGGCAGGCGGTTCAGGGTCCCTCGGTTCACCACCAGGAGATGCAGACTCAGTTTTGTCCTGTGAAACAGCGTGGGTGCGTGCGTGTGTACGTGTGTGTGTGCTTGTGCGTGGGGAGAGAGAGGTGTAGGCCAAAGGACACAAATACACAGAGCCTCAAAACGCCTGTATATTCCCTATTAGCCTTAGGCATCATCGTCACCCCTAAAAAAATGCTTTAATCTAGAAACAATTACTACCATGAACAGACCATTCAAAGGCACGCACCTGACAGGGGTTTAAAAAAATTTGAATGTATCCTGACCGCTCAGGCCTCACTAGAGTAATGCACGTCTACATTCTCTTTAGGCCAGAGAGGCAGTTCACACAAATCCGCTTGCCTCACTTGTGTCCCACCTCTTTGCAAAAAGTCCCAGCTTCACTCTTTTTGTGACCGCCTGGCATGCACTTTGACCTACATAACACAAAAATCACGCTTCTTCATGACAACTGACAAAAATCATTACAGACTAGCACACTTGCCAAACAGGGTACCTCAAACAAACACCAAACATGATCCCACGGTCAATTTGTGTCCTTACGTCTGTGTATGTGTGTGTGCTTGTGCGAGGGGAGAGGGAGGTGTATACATGTAAACGCTTCAAGTTTATATACTAGTGTTTTTGTTTTAAAACGACACTGAAAACAAACTGCCCAAACTTGGATACTTAAGATATTGAATAAAATAAATACGACTGACCTAAGTATATGGTGCCGAAGATGTGCATTAAAATCTGAAGAAATATGATTCCTTGCACAAAACAGCGTTGTGGGAAAACTTTTCATCGAAACCAGACACTTTTGTGAAGAAACAAATGAGACAACAATCCAATTTAGAATTACATGTAGCAAAACAAACCAAACAAACAAGCAAAAGACTGCGGAGGGGTGCGTCAAAATAGTGCGAGTGCATGCGGAAACAAGCGCAGAAGTGCAAGGACATGCGAGGAAGAGTTCAAACATGCCAAATCAGTAACTGAAATAATTAAACAGAAGATATGTTTGTGGTATTTCGAATGTCAAAATGAGAAAATGAGGGTGTGGGTGCGTGCGGGAACATGCGAAGAAGTGCAAGGACGCGTGAGGAAGAGTTCAAACATGGCAAATAACTGAAATAATTAAACAGAAGATGTGTTTGTGATATTTTGTAGGTCAAAATGAGAAAATGAGGGTGCGAGGAAGTGCGAGGAAGAGTGCAAACATGCCAAATAACTGAAATAATTAAACAGAAGTTTGTGGTATTTTTGTAAGTCAAAATGAGAAAATGAAGGTGGGTGATCTTTACTGGAGGAAGGTCGTGCAGTAAAACTCGTACATAAAACGACAACTCTGTACGTAGTTCCATACATCTGTTTCAGGTACCCTACCCTGGTGCAGGCAGCTGGCGGTGCCCCACCCCGCGGGCTGGATGGGCAAGCCATGTGGTCATCGCTACAGATCCGGGGTCCCAGTCTTCGCAACAAGATGATCTACAACATCGACGACAAACATCGCCGGTCCGCCCTCCGCTGGGGCCAGTGGAAACTGCTGAAAGGACAACCAGCGAGTAAGAAGCTGGGTTGGTACCCCCCGGCCTCCCTACTGGAGAGAGGGATACCGTGGGAGGAGGTGCCAAGACGGAGGGTCCCTCGGTGAGAATCTTGCAGACGACAGTTTTTCTTTCTTATAGCGTTTTTGTTATTGCTGTCGGTGGTGGTGGTGGTGGTGATGTCGTCGTTGCCGCGGTTGCAATTAAAGTGTCCCGCTTATAAGATACGAGTGTCATTAAGGTTTTCGTATCGTGCCGGTAGACGGGTGTCGCTGCGACGCGTTTTCATGGGGAAGTGGTGGTGGTGGTGGTGGTGGTGGGGGGGGGGGGGGGAGGGCGGAACCAAAGTAAAGACCGAATTCCCCGAAATGGATAATAGAAAAGTTGGTTAATCCGCCAGTGGGCTTCCTAAAACTTCACACAAAGCTGATTTCATTTTTCTTTTCTTGTTATTCCTTCTTCTTCTTCACTCTTTCTCTCCTATTTTCTTTTTCTTCACTTCTTTTTCCGGTTTTGTTTCTTCCTTTATCTCCTCTTCTTCTTTTTGTGCTTTTGTATGCAATTAGGACGGGTGGGGGTGGGTGAGTATTTGGGAGTTTAACGTCCTTTTGCACCACATACGGGTGATATCAAAAACGGGACCACGATGAAAAAGCCAGCACAAATATTTGGTCCCAGCTGGGATACGAACTCAAAACCCGAGCATTAGAAATCCAACGCTCTACCACTCGGCCACCCCGGCTCCCCTGCAATTAGGACATTCCGTGACAAAATGTGTTCGTGGTGCCTCGTGAGGGTGGGTGGGTGTTTGGGGGGGGGGGGGGTTAACGTCCTTTTCCACCACATACGGGTGATATCAAAGACGGGGCAACGATGAAAAAGCCAGCACAAATATTTGACCCCAGCCGGGATACGAACTCACGACCCGAGCATTAGAAGTCCAACGCTCTACCATTTGGCCACCCAGGCTCCCCTGTGGTGCCTCGTGAACGCGCAGTAGTACTCCGAAAAAACATTAAACACTGTTTCTCACCTTGTCACCAGGTGGCAACTGTTTGACATTCAAGCCGACCCAGAAGAACGTCACAACGTCTACAGAAACAGGCGTAACCGTCGGGTGGTGCGTCTCCTCAAGCGAGACCTTCGTCGCTACACGCGCAAGTTGCGTCCTTATGTGGAGGCGCCACGCTCAGACCGCGGCAATCCTAGGTGGACCGGCGGAGTGTACTCCCCTGGATGGTGTGACCTCTAGGCTTAGACCAAGATCTGAAGATCTTAGAACTAGATCCAATGGATCTATAACCTTTCTCAAAATACTGCTAAGCCTCGTGAAGCGACTCTGACACCTTCGTGTGGAAATACAAAGCTGTAGTATGACCATACGACATATACAAATACCGTCGGGGCATTTCACTGGCGAGCCGGTGACTCACAAACTCACTATATATACATATATATGTGTACATCTATAGAGTTAATGGTATCACTGAAAAGTGCAGAAAACAAGCTTTCTTTTGGTATATGAATTATATCTGTAGGCCCCAGATATAGTTGTTGAAAACTTTGCGTGGTTGTATAATATGGTCGTTTTTAACATGTCTGTAAGCTACGTTCAGCCTTGAAACTTTCACAAAGTTGTATTAGTTTCTTACCGCCAGGTGGTGGTTTTTTTGTTTGCTTCAATTTTCGCAAAAGTGGTTGGGCTACTTTGTCCCCTTTTGTGGGTGCCCATCAGAAATTTCTTTGTTCACTGAACCAGTGTTCTCAGTCCTACTTTGTTGCAATTGCAATTCTCTCTCTCTCTCTCTCTCTATATATATATATATCTCTCTCACACACACACACACACACACACACACACACACACACACACACACACACATACCATTATACAAAACAGTGTTTACATTTATAATCATCATGCCAACCCTGTGTTTGAAGCAATGTTTTTGTTCGGATTATTCTATGAACAAAGACAAACGCGTTTTACACACTATGCACGTGTGTGTGTGTGTGTGTGTGTGTGTGTGTGTGTGTGTGTGTGTGTGTGTGTGTACTATCCTCAAAGCGTAAGTAACGTGTGTGTGTGTGTGTGTGTGTGTGTGTGTGTGTGTGTGTGTGTGTGTGTGTGTGTGTGTGTGTGTGTGAAAACATGCTGACAATGACATTACACATAACCAGACAAAACATCAGTCTGAATTCAATGAAGGACATTTCATTTCAAGAATAAAGGAAGCATAATTATTTGGTCTAGTGCAATTGCAACCAAGACGAAGATGATATCATGATATTCAACCACTTAACCTACGAACGTTCGTCACATGCACAGACTTCTGCTACCGGTATACACACTGAACTGTATCAAACTGAAACATCAGATCAGACTAGAACAATTCTTCACAGCTTGCGCCACACGTAACTGATCTTACCTTTTTTCGTCCAACAACATTACGTTGACGTTCTCTTGCTTCACCGCCTGCTCAGTTTCAAAATGAACAGACCAGTGGACTTTGGAGCTGTGGTCATGGCAAGCGACCTTGCATGACAAAATATTGCAAAATGCAGAGAGATTATCGTGCCGAGCTTTGTCATCGATGCTCTTGTCCAGATTCTGAATGAAGACACTGCCAACTCCAGCGTAGCGTATGGAAGAACCACGCTGGGACCACATGATCCTGGTGGGGTGACCTTCCACTGTGACGAAGTCCATGGCGGTCAGGGCTCTTTCGGCGTCAGACGGCGGCTGAAAATTGACGTAAGCGTATCCAAGACAATGACGCGTGATGATGTCACGACACAAGTGGCTTGACAGGACGGGACCTTTTCAAAGTGGCTTCTGTGACATCAGGATGAAGGTCACCCACACACACAGATGCCATCAGGTAGGATGGTGTCTGGTCCACGCTGTCTCTTTCTCTTGAATCTGAAATAATAGGGTGAGTGAGTTTTTAGAGCTTAAAGCCTCGCAAGATCATTCACCAAGGCTTTATAAATGGTCCGTGATCCGAAAGGAGGAAAATGTGTGTGGCATCTGATTTAGTGACGAAGTGGCAAAAGCATCGCGCGCACGTCAACAAAGCAGACACATTATGGTAGACTGTCTAGGGGGAATGCTCCTCCTATTTTTATTTTAATTAGACTAAAACCTGTGCAGTCTGGTGCATTTTGGCGTGATTTTAAGTTCTTCAGAGGAGGCTACACTTTTCTGAAGGAAATGGTTTAGACTTTGTTATTTTGTTTTGAGATGGTCGGTGGTCAAGTCCAGTCAAGTCTATTTTCCGACCCTCTAGAGGCACTGGAAAAAAAGACAGACTTATATACATCGCAGCAACCTGTGTCACAATTGTCACATACATCTTGACACTGCACTCATAAAGGAACAGTACATGTACTAATACAAATACACAGATTTACCAAGCACGGCATTCCTTGCAAACATTATTAACACATAAATACAAAGGAAAGGGGAAAAAAAACTGAAATTACAGAGAAAATTACCAATGCGAGAGGTCGGTTTCGAGTCCCACTTGGGAAAAAGAACTGTTCGTTCTCTATGTGGCACCGTCGGTTCGTCGGGGGTTCTCGTCGGGTACTGCTGAATCCCCCACCTCCGCTTCGGCCGGAAATATTCACCCTAAAAAAATCTGAAAATGAATGCAATTCTAAAATTCCAAAACGTAAATTGTTGGACCCCGCAGATAACCCTCCGTACCACGCGGCTGTAATGTGTTCATGTCTACTGTGTGAGAAAACGCCTATGATTCACGTGAGCATGCGTGTTGGGTTCACTTTAAACTGAGAAATTAGTTAAAGCGCGTACAGAATTAGCAGTAGTAGTAGTAGTAGTAGTAGTAGTAGTAGTAGTGTGTGTGTGTGTGTGTGTGTGTGTGTGTGTTTTCGGTCCACTGGTAGCGGAGACAGGTTATTCGAGACGTGTGAGATACCCCCACCCCTCCTTAGCCCCCGCTTCCTCTTCTCCCTTAGTGGACTACATTGTGAAAAAGTAAGGGTTTGGTTGGCTCCACCATAGAACTGAAGACAGGTGTCTGATATTTACGGGCCCCACGTGTCTCGCAAGCTTGGCCTACATGGGATGGCCGGCTCAGCCTGAACTGAGCTGTCATCGACAGATAGCACTTGCCTACACAGCATACGGGGGAGGGGGGTCAAAACAGGGTAATTGTGCAAAATAGTATACGAAAATAATTGGAGCTAATTGCACGCACTTTGACGGGTGTTTTCGGTTCTGCTCGATGCAAAGAGGCGTAAGACACCCTTACCTACTCACTTTGACCACTCCTTCCCCACAAACATGCACATGTCCCTGAATAACTGGCGACCACGGCCGTTTTCGCCCACGTGATCACCAACCAAAATGGCGTGCAGATGTCAGATTGCTCGGGCCGTGGTCGCCAGTCATTGAGGGATATTTGTGCATGTTTGTGGGGAAGGAGTGGTCAAAGTGAGTAGGTGAGGGTGTCTTACGTCTCTTTGCATCGAGCAGAACCGAAAACACCCATCAAAGTGCGTGCAATTAGCTCCAATTATTTTCGTATACTATTCTGCACAATTACCTCAAAACAGTGTATATAAATCCTTACACCGCTTCCCCCTTTCAACTGAATCCTCACTCCCTCCAAAACGCACACACACACGCACACACACCAGCATACCTTCTGCCGCGACGGCGAATCACCCTTTAAAAATTGACAACAGAAACTGAACCCCAGAGATCAACGGCACAGGGCCAGATTTCACATCCAGCTCTGTTCTTGCACGTGCGTCTCGCCAGTTTTGTGTTCTATCACCCAAGGTAGCTGGCCTTCAGGCCCTTCGGACACGCAACCCTGTCAAACCTGTAACTGCACGGAAAATATCAAATGTCCGTGCAAGCCCTGTTCTGCGCCGGCCCATTAGATGGAGAAAAATATTCCAGTACCAGTGTCATATTAATTCATTTTTAAGCGCCCTGTCTCATAATTTTACACCACTCACCGGTGCAGATTTTCAATGAGTTAACTTCGAGTGCTTTACGTCCGAAAATAGTCAGGAAACAGAGAGCGAACTCCTGTTGTTGTTGTTTTTTTTTTTTTTTTGCTGCCCCAACTCTTTGCCCGCTCCAGTGGTGTTCCCCCCAGGTAATGGGTAGAATCCACGGAGGGCTCGGAAGCTGGGACAATTTTTTTTTCATTATGCATGATGATGGAGATGAAGATGATGGTAAGATGATGCTATGGAGGTCCGTGTGGTTTGGGACTGCGGGACAGGGCCGCATTCCACGCTCCCTGTCATAAATATCCCGGCATTAACCAGGCCCGGGAACTACGTGTAATCATCCACATCATAAGACGTGTCATACCAAGGGAAGCACCCCCAAAGTCGCACCCGTGAAGTGGGTGAAACTCGGCTGTGTGGCAACAGCCTCCCCATTGGGTCCATAGCACACCCGCTCTGGGTAGGAGCCGACCTGGGTAGGAAAAATCCCGCTTGTCTCGGCTGGGACTCGAACTCGGGTCTCCCGGTCCATGGTCCGAAGTGCTAACCACTACACTGCGGGGGCCGGTAACTCCTGTTTTTCTGCCTACCGTAATGAACATTCGAAGATAGGACCTTCGCAATGTGCACCCAGCGAAACTTGACGCTTTCCTGACCGACACATCGGTGATCGCTGCAATATAAATGTCGAGTATGTTTGAATCTGCCCACGCGAAAACTTTTTACCCCCTTCGCTACGGAGGCTAGCAGCCACTAAATTATACCTACCGACACTTGAATGTAGCGCAAGAATCTCGCCACACAGATAGTAAACTTTGAAATGATTCTTTCGTGGTTGAATTTACTGTGATGCCAATTTGTTTCAACAGTGTCATCTTCACATTTAATGTTGTTCGTCAAACTCGTAAAACAAGACAGCACGCCGGCAGTGGTTTTGAATGGAACTACTTTTAGCGGTGTCGGTGGGAATGGTCTATGTTAAAAGGTCTGTCAAAAATGAGCACTTGGAGGCTCGGTAGCTACGAAAACAATCGAACCATCTCGGGGTTAGTCCTTCGCCGTACACCACGAGAACTAATCATGTAAGCTCTATATACAAGATTGCGGCTTTGAGCAGTAACAAAGAAAACAGATTCGATCGCTAAACTTATCATGAGGAATACACACTGATGTGCATACTGGTTAGGAAGAGAGACGATAATGGAAGAAATTAAGCTGTGCAAACAAAATATCAACGATTCCTGCTTGTTCAGTTTGCGAAACGAAGTTTCATTCATTCGAATTTCTTTTGTAGGACATCGCCATTGCCATAAGTAGATTTGTTGATTTCAGGAACAATGACCTTTATCCTGCTTGCTTCAAAATTTTATCCTAAATACGTAGTATTATACGACTGAGAAAACCCAACCATGCAAACAAAACGCTGTTTACAAGGGTGGGTGTTAGGGAGTTTAACGTCCTTTTCCACCACGTAAGGGTGATATCAAAGACGGGGCAACAAGGAAAAGGCCTGTACAAATATTTAGCCCCAGCCAGGAATCGAACTCACGACCCGAGCATTGAGAGTCCAACGCTCTACCATTCGGCTATCCCGGCTCCCCCACTGTTTACAAGGAAGCTCACTCGACGCTGCGTTTCCTTGTTCCAGTGTACCGTGACAGCTCAATCAAAAATGAAGAAAAAAACACAAATGCATATCACAGGAGAGTACAAATTATAGCTGTGATATTTTTTGCCGCCTTTAAGAGACAAATACTCTCCGAGAATTCACAAAACAAACCTCAACAAGGAGAGAGACCGCTATTTATTCAAGCAGAAGAACATACTGTCTCTAACTGAAAAGCACCGAAGTGAAGAGCTCGTTAGCGAAAAATCTATTTACTTTGCGTTTGCATTATCGAAAAATGAGACCACTGAAGGCAGCAATGTACAGGTTTTGCTTGACAAAATATAGCTTTAGTGTAAGGGGAATCGGAGAAAATATCTCTCCACTAGCGAAGGATAATTGGGATAATATGAAGTAGACATTTAAGAGGCCCGTCCAATGTCTCTGCTCCAAATTGCGTGCAAACCTGTGGAGAATTTCTTCAATTATTTTTTCTGTGATGGCCAATAACGGCCAAACTAATTTGTCAGATGTTATTATTTTTATTTCCTATCCTATGTCTCTGCTCCAAATTGCGTGCAAAACTGTGGAAATTTTTTTCAGTTATTTTTTTCTGTGACAGTCAATAACGGCCAAATTAAGCTGTCAGATGATATTATTTTTCATATCACCTCCCCCACCCCGCCTGGGACGAGCGGAGGTGGCCGAGGTGGGTGGGTACTTCTTCATCCAAGCTAGAGTATAAAATGCGCAAGTTTCACACAGACGAAAAAACCCTGAAACCTATAGTCGAAGCCACTTCTAAAAGACCGAAGAAACCTTTGAGAGGCAGCTTAGCAGTTGTTCCATTGCACAGAACGCACGCGATGGACATCAGTCTAACCCAACCTGGACAAGGCCATTTTGTCCAGAACGGTAGCTGGACTGTAAACGAAATGGGAGCCAATGCCACTGTCCAAACCGCCTCTCTCAGCGCGAACATCCTGCAAGTTTTGAACCCCGACGAAGGACTGGTTTCTGACGAGGCACTGAGGAAGTTCGTGGCGGTGTACAAATGGCTGATGCCCTTGCTGTGTATTCTCGCGGTTACGTTCTGTTGCATCAACGCGAGCGTCTACTGGCAGCAGCGGGCGGCAAGCTTCGCCGCGTACCTCTTCTCTGTGGACGTTGGTGACGGGATATGCGCGTCAGCTAACTTGGTTCACAGCCTCATGATCCTGACCTTACCCTCAGGGGCTTATGCTCTCCAGTTCGTCCGGTGGTACCTGGCGAGTTATGCGGCTGATAGCGGCCGGCACGCGGCACTGTGGATGAACGCTCTGGTTTCCTTGGAGAGGTGCCTCGTCATCGCCTTCCCGTTGAAGAGCGCGCCGAGGAAACTTGTCCGTTACCCATGGGCCCTTGCACTCTCGGTGTTTCTCATCTCTCTGGCCGCGCATTCGCACATGCCTCTGTCCCATCACGTGACTGAGATCGGGAACGGCTCCGGTCTTGAGTGGGGGACGGTGAGTACCGAACTGCACGAGAAGAACCCGGATGTTTTTACGGTAATCTCTGCCGTAGTGAGCGCTGTGTTTTCATACACCCCTCTGGTCCTTACCCTCGCCCTGAACGCCGCTTTGGTACTCGTTCTGCGCGCGCATTCCGCTAAAGTCCGTGGCCTCCGCAAATCGAAAGGAGCAGGAACCCCCACGGAGGGCAGCTCGTCAAACACATCGTTCACAAGCACGTTTACAGCTGGCCAGAAATCCGAAGGAAACAGAATCGAGAAGAAATCACATGGCAAGGATACACTCCCACCAAACGACGAAAAACTAAAGCCAAGCAAATCTTCTCGTCGCCAGGAAGAAACTCAGACAACGCAAATGGTGCTCGTTTTCAGCGTTGTTTTCGTCGCTTTTGCTCTACCGCGCATGCTCCATGCTTCAGCACGTGCGCTCGTGCCTGAGTACGGACCGGACGGCAAAGAACGCAATATGTATGATGTCGTAAACCTTTTGGCCAGCATAAGTTCGAAACTAACGGAAACTGCACTCTTCTGGACCAGTTTTGTGTACAGTCGACACTTCCGCAAAGCTTTCTTCCGTCTGCCTGTTGCCAAGTGGTGCTTTGGTCGATGGATGGCTGTAACCTCGTCCGCTGCTAATTCTACTTCATCCTCCGTCACTAAAAGTAGCGGTAGTGTTCACGTTATTGTGAATCCAGATAATCAGCAACTGTAAGGTTAGATTTAGCTACCTGCCTTGTAGGACATGGGGTTTAGCCTAAGGCGTCTGCTTTGCGGATCTTGGGACACTTCGTACAAATCTCTTCGCAGGATTTTGGTTGCAATTTTCCATCCGCCTGATCTTGTGAAAACTTCAGCTCCACACAGTCACGCAGAAATATGGTTACCTAGCAATGATAGAGGGCAAAATTAATGAAGGAAGGAATGCAGGATACGTTCTTTCCTGCATTTTGATCAAATCCCGGGCTTCTAATGTCGCTTTGCATTGTTACCGACCACACTGCGATTGCAGTCACCTTGCACAGGTAGGCAACATTTCATTTGAAATCGATACATACTAGAATTACGTTGGAGTCAATATCTGGTTTTCTGCCACGAGTGGCGATGCAGGCGGTGATCCTTCTGCGCATTCCACGAATCAGGTTGACATGAGATGCTTGTGGGATGGCATTCCAGATGTTGCCAAGGGCGTGCTGGAGCTGCTGACGATTACGTGGGGTGGGTTTGTTAGGTCCCTCTGTCCTCTCTTCATTTCTGTTCGATTGGGCTGGGGTCTGGTGGGTTAGCGGGTCTTGGTAGAACTGGAGTATTGTTCTAGATGTGATAAGCGGTCACGATTCGAGCCACATGTGGACGGGGGATTGTCACGCTGGAAGGTGGGTGGGGGTAGGTGTTTGGGAGGTTAACGTCCTTTCCCACCACATAAGGGAGATATCAAAGACGGGGCAACGAGAGAAAAAAAGGCCAGCACAAATATATGGCCCCAGCCGGCGGGATTCGAACTCACGACCCGAGCATTGAGAGTCCAACGCTCTACCATTCGGCCACCCCAGCTCCCCTTGTCACGCTGGAGACTGAGTGGAATTTTCCTCCCAATGAGAATGAAAGTTTCCTACCAGTGCAAGTTAGTTAGTTAGTTAGTTAAGGGCTTAACGCCGCGCAAACTACAAAGACTATTTCGCGGCTAATCCTACCAGTGCAAAGTGGCTGTAACTGTAATCGTAACGTGATTGTGAACAATGGAGAGTGATTCTCATTACTTTGTATCGACTTCAGAATGGATTGCACTTCATTTTTGCTTCACGAAGTGTTCTCCCAACTATCGATATGGAGATATTTTGAATTAAATGATGGTAGATTACATTATTCAACGAGTATGTTTTCTGGATAGACTGCGACACTCGGCGATTCTTCTACGCCACTCACTAACAGTCGCTTACCTCTTTAAGGTCTGCAATCCCAACAGAAAGCCGCTAACATTGCGTTGTTTTGTTTTTTTTAACTGCGACTCCTTCGACTGTGCATAATCCAGGCAACTCTGTCACAGTTGCAGTTTTCAGCGCTTCGGGGACCCTTTCAAAACCAGAGCACTAGTTTGGCGTGACACCATTTGGCTTTTGGTCAGTGAGCGAGACACATCGCCACAGTGTCTAGCGGATGTTGAGTGCTGCACGACTGATCTTTCTCGCTCAGTGTGAAATTAGGCTGCCCTTGGCTTTTATTGGGGCTTCAGGGACGCTGCAGTGAAAACTCTGCAACTGTGACAGAGTTGACTGTGCTTGCACGGTCGACTCTGTAAATTCTTTCACACTTCGGAAAGCTTTTTGTTGGGAGCTTAGATCTTTAAGAGACCGAGCCCGACCACCAACTGCCCACTATATGCTACGACTGGTTAAACAGAACAAGCCACTGTACGCCTGTGGGAGCCACTTCAAGGCACTATTACGCAAGGCACGGGCCTTTCCGACAGGCCCAAGGCCGTTGTAGATTGCGTAATAGTGGCTTGAAGTGGCTTTTAGTGATCTGAAGATCTCAAGTAAAATTGCGATTTTTGCATGGGCTTTTGTGAGTTATTGACTGGGCCTCCACTCTATAGGATAGCGCGTCAGTGACGCAAATCTGGGGAAAAAAAAATCCTTGCATAGATCAGCAAAGCTAACATTACCCGTTGCAAACTTAACACTAAAAAAAAAAAAAACAACTTGAATTAATGTATTACTTCTAGACGGAAATCTGAAATGCAGCAAAGGCATCTTCGTGTCTGACGCTTGATATGGAATAACATGCTCCCGCTACGGTTACGCCAGCTACTCAGTTCCCATACAGTCAGTGTCTTGTTACATGCACAAATTTGAAAATGTCTTTTACGGTTTGTCGGAGCGCACTGACCTACTCAAGCCACCTCTGACGTTTTCTGGGAGTTCTTTTTGTAATTCACTGCCATCATTTTACGTGTAAAATTTCGCGAACTTCGTCGACTTTCTAAAGGCTGAAATTAAACAGACACCGTAAGCGGTGTTGTGTTGTGTTGTGTTGTGGTGTGGTGTGGCGTGGCGTGGCGTGGGGTGGGGTGTGTGTGTGTGTGTGTGTGTGTGTGTGTGTGTGTGTGTGTGTGTGAACCTGACCAAAAAAAAATAAATAAATAATAAAAGAACTGAAACCAAAAAAAAAGCAAATCGCCACACAAACCACTTCATTTGAAGGACATTTTATTTCAAGAATGCAGGAAGCACAATTATCAGGTTTACTACAACTGCAACCAAGACGAAGATGAATACTTGAGATACAGCCATGCTACCCAGATTTATTTTCGGCACACACACCTGCTACCTGCGGTCCGTCCAAATGGTGCAATGAAGTGTGTTTTCGTACACTTCCTCGCACTATTTGGACGGACTCGCTACCGGTACACATGGCACTGCACCAAAGTGACATTAGATCATTATTAACTAGAAGTAGGAAGTGGACAGCATACTGATTGGTATCTATATATTGTATCTATATATCTATATATATATTTCCATTCTGCGGCAGTTCCTGTTTGAATTGAGAGTTTCTGGCGTGTACGCTTTCCATTTATGCATGCCTGTGTACACGAATGCAAGAAAGGCACTGTAAACTGAGTCTGCATGTGAATTTAACACACCCTGTAAACGAGTCTGCGCGTGAATTTAACTTGATCCGGTCAGGGAAAAGGTCCCAACCAGCTTTCTGCCCACCAGGAGATTCAAACCGGGTACTTTAGAATCTGCAGACTGGACCCTTAACCACTTCGCCATATTGGCAAGGCTTCTTGATCTCAAAAAAGTCAAGTGCACATATATGTACATGTATTGTAATGCAGAAAGCGAAGACACAAAACGGAGACACAAACAAAACATGACATGACAAATGGAACAAACATGGGTACAGGCAAAAAGTTGCCAGTTGTTGCCCAAAGCAAAAATGCGGATGTTGATTTTGTGAACAATGATCTGCACTGCTTCATGTACTGCAGACACTGTACTGACATGATCTATGTTTGAGGAGAAAAAGATGACATGTGACTGCTGGTATGTTTCTCTGAAAGCAACCATCTGATAATCTCTCCCTCTGTCACACACACACACGCGCACACACGTACACACACACACACACACACACACACGCACACACACACACACACACACACACACGTCAGGACCACTTGAGAATATATATGTATACAATAAATGCATTCTCACATTACACTGATCCTGAAACTGGTTAAGAAATTAGAACTAAATGCCAGCACGCACGCATGCATGCACACACACACACACACACACCCCTGCGTTAAAAAATGAATGCCCAGTGATTCAGTCCCCCACAACAATACATCTACGTCAACCGTCTGACACTATCATGTTTTGTTTGTCAGCTCTGAATAGTCTTTAAGCACATCTTCGAGATGGTCGTTGTGTCGTTTGAACTGTCTGTTCTTCTTTGAACCACCCTTCTTTCTCCTTGGTACAGGCGTCTGAAACATAAAGACACCACAAAAAATGTTAAAATCACCGAATACTTTCTTGTATTACAACAATAATAATAAATGAGTATTGTATAGACGCTTTACCCGATTTCATGAATCGGCTAAAAGCGCCGCGAACTGAACCCAACACGCACGCCCACATGAATCACACACATTCTCTCACACACTGGACATAAACACATTACAATCACGTGGTGCGAAGGGTCAGCTATTTAAATTTCAGAATTTAGAATTGCATTTATGTTTCAAATTTGGTGGGCTGAACATTTCCAAAGCAGAGGGGGAGGAAGCCGGAGTACCCGGAGAGAACCCCCAACGATCGGCCCAAATGAACGGTGCCACATACAAGAAGGAAAAATTCTTTGCACCGAGTGGGACTCGAACCCCTGACCTCTCGCACTGGTGACAAGTCTCTTAACCACTAGACCACCGACCGCAAAACAGCAATACAAAATCTACATGTACATGTATATGCTGAGACGGTTTAGACGTAACTCTGAGAAGTACTTCTTTGACTTCTCCCTTTACCAAATGATGGTAGAGTGGTCTTTCAGAGCCACGCAAAACTACTACATGTGTACCCACCACTTTCCTGACGCCAGCGTCCTGCATGGATGTGATGCCGTTGCGAGTCAAATATTCTTCGATCTTTTCCTCATCCATACCCTCGACAGCCACGCTGCGCCACAACTTCCGAAACTCTGCAACACACATAAACATTTTTTTAGGAAGTGTGATAGAGCACTTGAAACCTGGTTACAGTCATGATGAATCTGCTCTGCACTATGCGACAAAAAAACAACAACAAAAATCGCTGGGATAACAGCTGTATTCCCCTGAGCTAAAAAATTGTTGGTGCATATATATGTACAATAAACAATTTCTGCAGACAGAAAAGTCCAGGTTCTTTTTGTTTGTTGGGTTTTTTTTTGGTTTTGTTTGGTTGGTTGTTTCCCTTCTTATTCTGGTTTGTGTTTTTCTTGTTGTTCTGGTCTGTTTGCTTTTGTTTTTCGTTGGTTTTGTTGTTGTTGTTGTTGGGGTTTTGTTGTTGTTGTTGTTTTGGGGGAGGGGGGTTTGTTTGTTGTTGTTTTTTTGTTTGTTTGTTTGGTTGTTTTTTTGTTTTTGTTTTTTGTTTTTATTTGTTTTTTTGTTTTGTTTTTTTTTTGTTTTTTTTTCGGGGGGGGGGGGGGGGGGGGGGGGCATTGTGTGTGTATATGTGTGCTAGGTAACTGGAAGGGAAAAGTTAGATGCTATACAATTACAGTTTCCTCAAAAGCCTTTATAAAGGGGCATTCAATCCACTGAAAGGATTTTGGTAAGTTAGCACGTAAAAAAGCAAAGAAAACTCACCCTCATCAATTGCAAACTTGACAATCTTGTCGTTGTAGAACAGCACTCTCTTCTTGTCTGTTGGTCGCGTCACTATCACCACGTTGTCACCAAGTGCCTATAAAACAAAAGCAGGCAGAAGTGCACTAAGTTTGCAGACAATAAACAGAACACTGGAGTGCTCAGTGTGGTCGCCACTTCACCGAATACGCTTCCAGTTGGCTCAGCGCAAGTATCAGAGACACTGTCACTGTGCAGGTGAGTAAACCTCTGTTGGCTCAGTGCCAGCATTACAGACACTGTCACTGTGCAGGTGAGTACGCCTCTGTTGGCTCAGTGCCAGCATTACAGACACTGTCGCTGTGCTGGTGAGTAAACCTCAGTTGGCTCAGTGCCAGCATTACAGACACTGTCACTGTGCAGGTGAGTACGCCTCTGTTGGCTCCGTGCCAGCATTACAGACACTGTCCCTGGGCAAATGTCTATGAGGCGTGATGATAAGATACCACAAAAACAGCTCAGAACAACATGTGAGCATAAAATGGCAGCATCAGCCCCTTAAGTGATCACCTCATGGTTATGATCATGAAATGCGCCTGTACAAAGATACATGTAACTACTACTTGTACTACACTTCACAGATGACAACGTTTGTTCTGGAACAGTCATGCTTGCTGGTGCACCTCTATGTTCAAAAGTATCCATCTTAAGGTTGCTCATCCCTTTGACAATCTATGAGTAGATTTTGACGAGAGGCTGGAGTCGGTTTGAAAGTAGAAGAGGCATCTGGCAACACTATGTACCATGTGTCATAGCCAGCCCTGAAAGTCTGATTTGTTCCTTACTAGCCTTCGGCAAGTGACTGAAAAATCAACTTCATTTACCACACTTGCACCTGGCAAGTATATTTTACATTTTACTTGCCAGCATTTTTTTTCCCCACCAACCATGGCGAGTAAAATACTCACTACTTATACAGGTTGGTCCCTTAAAATGACAACTACAAAATTAAATTAATATTTATCAGTCTTACCTTGACTGCTTTTTCTGCTCTCGGTAGAGACTCCTCCACATCCTCCATAAGTATGCCTCCTTTTCCAGCGAGGTCATAGTTTTTCAGCAGCCGCAGCAGGCCCTTCCTGTCACGGATGTCTAGCTTGGGTTTGAATGCAAACTTGCGTCCCTCGCTTGTGTCAATAAGATCTATTTTGGGGTTGTTCAGTAGTGCCTAGAAACATAAAAAAGTGTGTCAGTAAATTCCAACAAGGGGTGAAGATCTTTTTTTTTTTTTTTTTAAACATATTATGCACACAAAAAAACAAAAAAAAACCTAGGGCTGCAAGAAACAAATTCAGCCAATAAAATGCTAGAATCCCCGCAGGGGAAGAGGAAGAGAGGGCGCCCCAAGCAGACCTTGAGGAGGAGCTTGCACTGCGAGCTGCAAGACTCCGGCCTGACATGGGAGGAGGCCAAGGCCTGCGCCAGGGACAGAGTGAGATGGAGGAGAGCTGCTGAGGCCCTATGCTTCTCTAGGAGCCAAAAGGACTAAACTAACTAAATAAAATGCTAGAATGATATGAATTTTTTTTTTAATTAAAACTTTTCAACGTAGACAAAAAGACAGGTACTTCTTATAATAATACTACATGTATCAATAATAATTTAATGATCTACCTTCCATACGAGCTCATGGTATCTTACAGTTACACCACACTACACACACACACACACACACACACACACACACACACACACACAGAAGAGAAATCTGTGTGCTGTTTACCTCCGTGGCAAGCCAATGGCGGATCGAGGCAGAAACATCCAGCTGGTTTGTTTCATCCAGAATCTCATCCAGCAGCAGCGGCTCCGTGTCTCCATCCTGATGCCGAGTCTGTGTACAGTCAGCATGTTTTGACATTTACCAATCCACATCAGCAGAGAAATCCAAGCCATCAGTATAAAAATGCTAACACTTTTCATGCCATTGACGAAAAACTACATGTACAACCAACTAAAAGTATGATCACTACTACGTGTATCGTTGTTCTGTTGCAAATGTAACTACAGTTCAATGACATCGTTTGAGTACAGCGCAGGTGAAGTGTACATTCTAGTGCAGCACCAGAGAAGTGTACATTTGAGTACAGCGCAGGCGAAATGTACATTTGAGTGCAGCACAGGAGAAGTGTACATTTGAGTACAGCGCAGGCGAAGTGTACATTCTAGTGCAGCACAGGAGAAGTGTACATTTGAGTACAGCACAGGAGAAGTGTACATTTGAGTGCAGCACAGGGGAAGTGTACATTTGAGTACAGTGCAGGAGAAGTGTACATGTGAGTACAGTGCAGGAGAAGTGTACATTTGAGTGCAGCACAGGAGAAGTGTACATTTGAGTACAGTGCAGGAGAAGTGTACATTTGAGTACAGCGCAGGAGAAGTGTACATTTGAGTACAGCGCAGGGGAAGTGTACATTTGAGTACAGTGCAGGAGAAGTGTACATTTGAGTACAGCGCAGGAGAAGTGTACGTTTGAGTACAGCGCAGGAGAAGTGTACGTTTGAGTACAGCGCAGGAGAAGTGTACGTTTGAGTACAGCGCAGGAGAAGTGTACATTTGAGTACAGCGCAGGAGAAGTGTACGTTTGAGTACAGCGCAGGAGAAGTGTACATTTGAGTACAGCGCAGGAGAAGTGTACGTTTGAGTACAGCGCAGGAGAAGTGTACATTTGAGTACAGCACAGGAGAAGTGTACATTTGAGTACAGCGCAGGAGAAGTGTACATTTGAGTACAGCGCAGGAGAAGTGTACATTTGAGTACAGCGCAGGAGAAGTGTACGTTTGAGTACAGCGCAGGAGAAGTGTACGTTTGAGTACAGCGCAGGAGAAGTGTACATTTGAGTACAGCGCAGGAGAAGTGTACATTTGAGTACAGCGCAGGTGAAGTGTACATTTGAGTACAACGCAGGCGAAGTGTACATTTGAGTACAGCGCAGGAGAAGTGTACATTTGAGTACAGCGCAGGTGAAGTGTACATTTGAGTACAACACAGGCAAAGTGTACATTTGAGTACAGCTCAGGAGGTGTACATTGCATGCTACCCTGCACTATTCTCAAAATCCAAAATTCCACCACGGTGTCAGATTATCATCATCTTTGAATCTGTTTGACATACAGCGGCATGACTGATGAGTACAAACACAAGACACCAAGTCTGTTTCCTGCTCAAGCGTCTTGAGTGAATGAAATGTCTACGAAGCAAATGACACTGACGGTGAAAATGTGTGTGTGTGTGTGTGTGTGTGTGTTGGCCATTGCAGACTGTGATCAAATGGAGCGGCTGTGAAAGATGAAGTCTGTGATTTTTGTGTGATGATCTTAAATAGTTATTTTAGATTATACCTACCTTAATACCAAGACTGTTTTTTAATTCATAGAAATCTCTAATTTAATTGTAGTGCTTATTATGTATTATCTTATGTGTATTTTTTTTATTTGATGTGTATCATTGTCTTTGTTTGTCCACCACACCCAAATTTCCCTCTGGGATAATAAAGATGTATCGATAGATTGATTGAAATGTTACTAATCTGTCATTATACAAATTTTACTTACGGGGACAAGAAAAATATATATACAGTCAAACCTGTGTAAGGCGGTCACCCAAGGGACTGGGTCAAACTGACCACCTTAGACAGGGTGACCGGGTTATCCAGGGTGTCATGTTAACAGCTAGTGTGTCAGGGGATCCTCTGGGGTGACCAGGTTAGACAGTGGTTTGGCTTATACAGGTGACCGCCTTGGCAGGTTCGACTGTATATATGTATAGCAGGGTAGCTCCGCCAAGGAGAAAATACTATACCTTCATGTGTTTCACAATACGTGCCAGCACACTAAAGCGGTACTGAGAGCTGCCTTGAGCAGTCTTGTAGTCTATAGCCTCTGCAGCGACAAAATAAAAATGTTGTTGATGACATATGATCATATCATACCAACTGATTATAAAAATAACAATAAAATTTAATATATAATTCAATTAAGTAACCGCAAGAAATGGCTCTAGTCTATATGGACCAGAAAATGTGACTATTTAATAATAGTCTAATACTAATAGTTCACCTTTAATGAACACGCAGATATACCTCACATAAAACAGTGAATATTTATTCAAATAACACATTGATAATCACAGCAAAATATCTCAAAATGAACTTCTACTCAGGGCTTGTGTTAACGCACAAACTGTGCGTATTGACGCACATAATTCACGAAATGACGCAGAAAAAAAATCACTGGAGGTTTTACTGACGCACAGATTTTAAAATTTTGGAGCAGGAGTGCGTCGCGTGATAATCAAATTTGATAGCATGACGCACAGCTTTCACAGTTTTAGTTTCAATCTTCGG
This sequence comes from Batillaria attramentaria, assembly GCA_018292915.2. Taxonomy (NCBI): domain Eukaryota; kingdom Metazoa; phylum Mollusca; class Gastropoda; family Batillariidae; genus Batillaria; species Batillaria attramentaria. The sequence goes on along the minus strand of JACVVK020000711.1, from coordinate 163,589 downwards.
CAATCGATTGTCAGAGCAGTCGCCACAGACGCTCTGAAATGTACGGCGTTTATGTCTGTTAGAGTAGGCTGACCCTCAGATTTTTCTTCTGGAAGTCATGCTGACCCTCAGAAAAAATATCTACCACAAGCCCTGCTACTGTAAATGGCCTAAATGGCAACGTGTAAAACAGCACATAATGACATAAAGTAGCACTAGGAAATCAGAACTGACTAGGAGGTTTTGGCGGGGCTGATTTGTTTGGCTTTGATTTCTTGGCTGAATTTTCATTGCTGCTGGGTTTGGCTTTCCTCTTTTCAACTGTTGGCGTTGACTTGGCACGCTTCAAAAAAGCTTCTCTTTCTTTCAGGAGAGCTGGGTCCATTGTGAAAGGTTTTCTTAGTACTGCTCTGAAACAGACAAGCGTAAATGTGACCTACCTTTCACAGCAAGAGCTATAGATATGTGCCCTTACCGTAAAAGTATTTGTAAAAGTATAATGCTACCAAACACACATACACCCGACTAATGCTAGTATTGCTACTTGCTAGACCGTTGACTGTACAACGTGGACATAAACATGTCATAGTCAAAGTAAAAATTGATGAATTATCTAACTGTAAGACGAGAGTCCAGCTTGAAAAGCAAAACCTAAAATCCAGTAAGTTCCTGACTGGTGCTCTTCGATCATTCTATCTTTAGACTGGGAATTCATACACACACATAATAAAAATTGCAAAATTTGTTGTTAAACTTCACATTCCGCATGGAAAAAAATTGACAAGCAAGTATTTGCAGTGTATACGCCTATTGTGTATTTGCCGTGTGACACAAAAAATACAAAACAGACGTGTATACAGCCAACTTACTGTTAAAATTCGTTGTTTTCTCCGGCGGTCCGGTTGAATACACTAATGAGCGGCCATTTTGGCTTGTAGTCACGAATAGTAACTCGTAAACTCTTGAGGAGAGTGCTCGCCCTTAACCAGCTAACTTTCGGTTTCTAATGATTGTGCACTTACGTATTTCGTGTTGGCTTTAGGTTTCGTATGACACTAACGGTAAACCCGATATGCCACCCACCGCCCCCATTACCAACCCCACATACCTCACCACTGAAGCACTTTTTTCCTTTAAAAAATGTCTCTAGGAGGAGAGAAGACTTCAAGTTACCGGCAAAACTACTGACGGCGCGGAGTGGGACTGATCGAAACCGCGCAAAAGACTGATCTTTGTCGGAAAGCACTGATTGTCTTTGCTGAATCCCATGTCTTTTCCCCCTGCACTGCCAACCTTACTCCGGCCTACACTTCATTAGACTGCACATCACACGTTCTGTCCTCTGATGAGATAATCCTGGGTACGCCAGGGCCGTACAAGGAACCCTATTTCGACTGACCCGGCCATTCAGTCAGTGCCGGCCGCGGAGAGCAGACGGAACTGACAACTGAACACCTGATGATCAGTCTATCGATCTGCTCCACTTAATAATAATTAAGAGACTTATGGGGCGCTTATCATCATGATAGTACTGACATCGATACACAACAGCCTGGGCTCTAAGCGCCGGGAAACTGATCAGTCAAAGCAGACCGGCTACAGTCGACGACACCGGCACAACTGGGGCAGCGGCATAAAATAAAACACATATAAAAACAAATGTTACACACGACCAAGACTGACACAAGTGCAGAACACACACACACACACATGTAGGCACACATTTGGCCCAGTCATTCTTCTTTCGTTTTCAGTTCTCAGTTCCAGGCTCTTCCTGCACTGACCGTGACGTGCGACCACAGTCATAAAGTCAGTATACTGTCCGGCACCGCGACCGTTTCAAGTGTTGGTAGCCTGCACAGCTCCTAGAATAATTTGGTCGGCCTGCTTAAAAAAAAAAAAAAAAAAAAACTGACTCAGGTACACTGACTGACCCGCACGAGGGCTTGCCTGAAGCGGCCTCGTGGATGTCACTGGTTAATTATTTAGGGCTTAACGCCGCGCAAGCAACAAAGGCTAATTCGCGGCTCATGAAAGTCCCTTCCTGTCAGATCCTATAAAACATAAAAATTCCCGCATTAAAACAAGATGCAAATAAATATTAAAAATCTATCGGGTCTAAACACGGAAACTTCTTCAGTTGAGGACTTAAAAATTTCAAGTAACAAAGGGGGTCAGTGAAAGACTGAATATTTGAGGTCTATAATTTATTCGTGGATGTGGAATAGTCTCTGTCACGTAACTGTGACCTTCCCGGTAACCATAACTATAGTCATTACATTACACGGACACCACCCACCACTCACAAGTCACAACAGACACATCATTGGTACAGCTGCGTATCGAGGATTCAAATCTTCCCCTCAGTTGTCTCCCTTGCCACAGCTTTCTTCGTTGTGCCAGACTCGTGGGATGGTGTGACAGTCTTTCAGGGGTTTTGCTGCAGGTAATCACTCAAAAATCCTGACACAGTCATTGATAGGATTCTAGCATTGCTTGACATATTGTTAGTAAGTCACACAAACCATTTTGTCAAAATTCCAGTCAGGTTTCAGCCGGTCTGAGTCAGTCAGTCATTGTTTCGGTTGATTCAGATCAGTGCGCGGAGCTTTGAAGGCTTTGGCAAAACTAACAACACGGATCCAGCAGCCTTGTTATTGATTACACCAACGACAGTTATTCAGGGAACAAACCGATGTGTGTACTCGGTTACATGAGACAGACGGACCTTCTGAGCGTGTTAGAATAGCAGTTGCGTTATGACAATTATTTCGCACCATGCGTGGCAGGTGGCGCCATAGCTCAGTTGGTTAGAGCGTCTGCCTAGTAAGCAGAAGGTCGAGGGTTCGAATCCCCCTGGTGCCTTTTTTTTTTTTTTTTTCTTTCTTTACTTCGCTAACTATTCTCAGCGTAACTGCAGCACCCCCTCCCCATTTTTAATGTAAGTTACAAAAAAGAAAATTTCTTTCAGAAAGCCGCTATCGGTACTCTGTGCCTTATTTCGTGACTGTGCATAATGACGTGATGTGAATACTGGTTATGAAAATGAAATCCGCACCAGTGAAATAAGAAAATTACACCTTGTTCCGTCAGCATTAATTTGGATTGGAAACTTTGTCAGTCCTGTCTCCTTTGCAGCTGTTGCTGGCATTACGAATCGGTGATGTCTATTTCCAGGGGCATTGGGGCACCCCCACGAACCTATGACGTCAAACGCGTCATGGGTTTGTGCGATCCTTCCAGGCTTTCGCTCACCAGTTCGGTTCGTTCGATCGTTTGTGCAGGCGCTCGTTTACCGTTACTCTGCAGTATGTCAGTCCGATGTTCCTCCACCGTACGCGTTGTAGTAAATCAGTCAACTCAACAACATGAGAAACCATCGTAATAGGCCAGGACAGTACTACGGAGATGCAGTACTGGCATGTCGTACTAAAACCTGCCCGGGCATAGAAACCTTGCCTAGTCGCACGGTTTTGCAGGAATTAAGTGTTCCAAGCCCATTTCGTCTTAATGCTGTCGCGATCCCTCACCACTGATGCTTTCTCGTGTTGTTCAATTCATAAACGAAGCATTCATGTACATGCAGGGCCCCTTGTAAGCATTATATGCACGCAGGAGCACAGTCATACCTTATGTAGGGGCACTCGTGTTCCCGCAGGGGCATTCATGTACCTGACAAAATGTCTCTCACCAACCACACTGCATTTTGTCTTCAGGTGTTTTGCCCTTATTATCATGATAGCGCTTACTAATATTGTGCATTCATGTACATACAGGGCCATTCGATAGCATTATATGCACAGAAGGGGCATTCGTGTTCCTGCAGGGGCATACATGTACCTGACACATGGTGTGTTTTGGGCACGTCACATGTCCTATAAACCACATCTCCTGTTGTCTTATCGTGATATTATTATGATAGTGCTATGTACATTCTACACTACACAGAGAAGCCTTCACGTTTTCTTTCACGTTTACGCACGAGCACACTGCGACTCCATACTGTCGGTTATTATTTCGTACGATGGCTAAAATCCTAGGTGACTAAACTGATCTACGACGTGTTCATGTAAAAATCAAACATACAAAAAATCGGAAAATTGGCGTTTAACAATCCTGTTCCACCACGTATCGCGACACGGGATACCAGAAAACACTTACAAAGCAGACCACAGTCATCAGCATAGCAGCTATGAGGTGTCTGTAACATTCGCGCACGGTGCACAACTGCTCCGAGTCTAACGCGTCTTAATACTGTCCTGATCTCTCACAATGCATTCTCTGCAATGTTGTTCAATTCATCAGCGATGCATTCATGTACATTGCGGGGCCCTTGATAGCATTATATGCATGCAGAGGCACTGACATAGCCTATGTAGGGGCACTCGTGTTCCTGCAGGGGCATTCATGTACCTGACACATGGTGTGTTTTGGGCATGCCATTTGTCCATCCAACCACATTTCATTTTGTCTCAAGGTGTTTTGTCCTTATTATCATGATATCGCTTACTAATAATGTGCATTCATGTACATACAGGGCCATTCGATAGCATTATATGCACACAGGGGCATTCGTGTTCCTGCAGGGGCATTCATGTACCTGACACATGGTGTGTTTTGGGCATGCCATTTGTCCATCCAACCACATTTCATTTTGTCTCAAGGTGTTTTGTCCTTATTATCATGATATCGCTTACTAATAATGTGCATTCATGTACATACAGGGCCATTCGATAGCATTATATGCACACAGGGGCATTCGTGTTCCTGCAGGGGCATTCATGTACCTGACACATGCTGTTTTGGGCACGTCATATGTCCTGCAAACCAAATTTCCTGTTGTCTTATCGTGATAATATTATGATAGTGCTTACAGTTACTAATGATGTACATTGTACACTACACAGAGAGCCTTCACGTTTTCTTTCACGTTTACGCACAAGCACACTGCGACTCCGTACTGTCAGTTATTATTTCGCACGATGGCTAAAATCCAGGGTGGTTTAATTGATCTACAACGCGTTCATATAAAAATCAAACATACAAAAAATCGGAAAATTGGCGTTTAACAGTCCTGTTCCACCACATATCGCGACACGGGATACCCCCCCCCCCCCCCAAAAAAAAAAAAAAAAAAAAAAAAAACTTACAAAGCAGATCACAGTCATCAGCATAGCAGCTATGAGGTGTCTGTAAAATTCGCGCACGTTGCACAACTGCTCCGAGCCTAATGCGTCTTAATACTGTCGTGATCTCTCACGATGCATTCTATGCAACGTTGTTCAATTCATCAACGATAGCTTGTTAGCATTATATGCATGCAGAGGCACTGACATAGCCTATGTAGGGGCACTCGTGTTCCTGCAGGGGCATTCATGTACCTCACACATGCTGTGTTTTGGGCATGCCATTTGTCCCACCAACCACACTGCATTTTGTCTTCAGGTGTTTTTTTTTTTTCCTTGGTATCATGATAGTGTATACTAATAATGTGCATTCATGTACACACAGGGCTATTTGACAGGGCTATTTGCACACAGGGGCATTCGTGTTCCTGCAGGGGCATTCATGTACCTGACACATGGTGTGTTTTGGGCACGTCATATGTCCTATAAACAACATTTCCTGTTGTCTTATCGTGATAATATTATGAGAGTGCTTACTAATGATGTACATTCTACACTACACAGAGAAGCCTTCACGTTTTCTTTCACGTTTACGCACGAGCACAATGCGACTCCATACTGTCGGTTATTATTTCGTACGATGGCTAAAATCCAGGGTGGTTAAACTGATCTATGACGAGTTCATGTAAAAATCAAACATACAAAAAATCGGAAAATTGGCGTTTAACAACCCTGTTCCACCACGTATCGCGACACGGGATACCAGAAAACACTTACAAAGCAGATCACAGTCATCAGCATAGCAGCTATGAGGTGTATTCGCACACGTTGCACAGCTGCCCCGAGCCTAATGCGTCTTAATACTGTCGTGATCTCTCACGATGCATTCTATGCAGCGTTGTTCAATTCATCAGCAATACATTCATGTACATTGCGGGGCCCTTGTTAGCATTATATGCATGCAGAGGCACTGACATAGCCTATGTAGGGGCACTCGTGTTCCTGCAGGGGCATTCATGTACCTCACACATGGTGTGTTTTAGGCATGCCATTTATCTCACCAACCACACTGCATTTTGTCTTAAGGTGTTTTTTTTTCCCTCCTTATTATCATGATAGCGTTTACTAATAATGAGCATTCATGTACAGGGCCATTTGATAGCATTATATGCACACAGGGCATTCGTGTTCCTGCAGGGGCATTCATGTACCTGACAATGCTGCGTTTTTATGCACGTCATATGTCCTACAAACCACATTTCCTGTTGTGTTATCATGATATTATTACGATATCGAAAAGTTGGAGCACTAGCCCGTGATGTGACCTGTCATGTAAATGTTTTCTGGTCTCGCCGCCGTTTCCGGATACGTGACGAAAAACACGTGAAACGCCTAATTTTGCGAGTGTTTCTCTCTCTGTGTGTGTGTGTGTGTGTGTGTGTGTGTGTGTGTGTGTGTGTGTGTGTGTGTGTGTGTGTGTAATAAAATTAACGCATCAACCACCTGTTTACATTTTTAAAAAAGTGCAAGAAATGTAAAGTGTGTATGTGATAATTACTGACAGTGACACACACTCATACCCACACACACACACTGACACACACACACACACACACACACACACACACACACACAGAGAAAAATTCGTTGTTCAGTTCCGCCAAACATTCCACTCATCCAGCGTTCGTTTCGGTCCGGGCAGGACCGGAGAGCAACCACGCCCCGGGCAGCTTTTAGTACAGAGCGTCTCGGCAGTACGGTCGCGGTGTCCTATGAGACCTAATAGCGTTGCTGAATTGATATACTACCACGCGCACGGTGGAGGAACATAAGAATTACCTTTCTGACATAGCAGGATGAGGCTAAATTACATGGATGCGTATAATAACGTTCGGTTTCACCGAGCGAACCGCCGCGTGGCGAGGCGGCAGCGCGAAGGGGGACGCACAAACCGATGACGCGTTTGACGTCACTGGTTTGTGAGGGGGCCTGAATGCCCCTGGATATAGCGCGGACCTTACGAATCAGCTGATTTGGAATGGGAACTCGGAAAATCAAAGATGAAACAACAAATGCATAGCAATGCACTTTATGTAAAAAAGAAAAGCAGGAAAAAAAAAAGGAAAAAAAAAACAGGCACCAGGGGGATTCGAACCCTCGACCTTCTGCTTACTAGGCAGACGCTCTAACCAACTGAGCTATGGCGCCAACTGAACTCAAGGTCATGACATGTAAGTTATTAAGTCAGGCTCCAGAAGTCTGCAGAATATCTTCTATTTCACGGTGTTCAGGTAATTTTCAGTATATGTGAGTGCCATTTATCCGCGAAGCATGTCGTGGCCAATACTTGTACGCAGTAGTTTTCAATTTCATTTACCAGGTGACATTTATATCGTCCTTTCTTATGCAGGGGAAAGAATCGCGTTTCGAAACTGATGGCCACGAAAGCAGTTGTTGTTCTTGATGGAGGAACGGGCACATCGCTGGCGGACAGAGGGTTCAAAGACATTGACGTGTGTATTACAATGTCACTGTTGCAGGGCCGCATCTATAGGACGGGAGGGGGGTGGTGGTGGTGGTTGGGTGCTCAAGCCCCCCCCCCCCCCAAAAAAAAAAAAAAACACAAAAAAACACACACACACAAGTAATTGAAAAAAGCAATGAAAAATAAGCATAAATCATTATTATAGTTTCCTGCCCTCCCCCCCCCCCCCCCCAATGAAAAATAAGCATAAATCATTATTATAGTTTCCTCCTCCCCCCCCCCCCCCCGACGTTCAAGCGCCCTTCATAAATGTCTCTCCCTAAAAAACAAACAAAACAAAAACAACAAAATAATCATTTTTTAAAACTGCAAAAGGTAATGAAAAATACGCATATAATTTCCTGTGTTGATGCCCCCCCCCCCCCCCCGGGCCGGCTCCCTCGACGTTTAAGCGGCACCCCTCATAAATGCCTCTCCCTAAAAAACAGAAAGAAACGCCTGTTGTGACTGCTAATCACCGGAGGAAAGAAAGATAGGATGTCCAAAATGCATTACTAATTTTTGACTGATAAAACAACAATTATCAACAACAACAACAACAACAAAACACCTCAGTATGACTTATCAGCACTGATGGTTTATGTTGTTGTTGTTAGTTGTTGGTTTTTGTTTGTTTTGTTGTTGGTTTTTGGCTCCCTTGTGTAACAATGGGAGTCTATGTAATAACCCTCCGTCGTCTGTCTGTCTGTGTGTGTGTGTGTGTGTGTGTGTGTGTGTGTGTGTGTGTGTGTGTGTGTGTGTCCAGAAAACTTTAACGTTGTCGTTTTCTCTGAAACTACAAACAGCAGAGACACCAAACTTGGCTTGCTGATGGACAACCATAAGAGCTTTCAAAACATATCATTTTGGTCACTAACGCTGTCTGTTTGAAAATTTTACATTGGCATTTTCACGGAATCTGCAAAGACCAGAGGTTTGAAACTTTGCATGATGATAGACATTGATAAGAACTTTACAGATATACATGTATTCAATGGCCTTGTGTCAAGGTCAAGGCCATACAAGCTATTTTTGTGAAACCTTAACATTGGCATTTTCTCAAAAATAACAAACAGCAGAGGCGCAAAACTTGGCGTGCTGATAGACAGTGAAAAGACCTATGCACACGAACCATTTTTTATGACCTTGACCCAAGGTCAAGGTCAATGAAGCAGTCTGTTTGGAAATTTTTACATTTGCATTTTTTTCAGAATCTAGAAGAACCAGAAGCATCAAACTTTGCATGATGATAGATATTGGCAACATCTTCACTGATATACCTGTGTTCAATGACTTTTAATCAAGGTCAAGGCCATGCAGGCTGTTTTTGGGAAACTTTAACCTTGGCATTTTCTCTGAAACAACAAACAGTGGAGGCACCAAACAAGGCATGATGATAGACCGCAATGAGACCAACCTTTTCGAATGACCTTGACTGAAGGTCAAGGTCATTAAAGCTGTCTGTTGTGAATTTTAACATTACCGTTTTCAGAGGAACTACAAATACTAGAGGCGTCAAACTTGGCATAATAATAGACATTGATGTGATCTCATTTTAATGACCTTGACCCAAGGTCAAGGCCATACAAACTGTTTGGGGGAAAATTGTAATATTGCCAGGAACTCGGAACGCCGGAGACACTTTACTTGCCATGATGATAGATAGTGATAAGCGCTTTACAAACATACACTTGTGAATGACCTTGACCCTTGTCACAAGGGAGCCATGGAGGCTTTTGCCTCTCTAGTTATTTTTTTAGTGGTGGTTTTTATTCCCTGATGAAGACTTTTTAGCCAAAAATTTAAGAAGAACTGGACTTTGTTTTGCCTGTCGTCTTCTAAGCGTGTTTTGGGCCGTTTTTATCCTGATTGTCACGGTGTATGTGTGTGTGTGTGTGTGTGTGTGTGTGTGTGTGTGTGTGTGTGTGTGTGTGTGTGTTCCTCAGTCCGATTTGCTGTGGTCGGCGCTACTTGTTAAAACCAATCCCCAGGCTGTGGTGGACTTGCACAGTTCGTAAGTATGACAACAGTGATCAGGTTTATCAAGAGTCTGATAAAGAAATGATTTTGTAACGCTCGGCTTGACGCATATAATTATTTACGTACACATGATGAGGTATGCGAGGATTCCTCTCATGTTTGTGGGGGAGCCGGGGTGGTCGAATGGTAGAGCGTTGGACTTCTAAATCTAATGCTCGGGTCGTGAGTTCGATCCCGACTGGGGCCAAATATTTGTGCTGGCTTCTTCATCGTTGCCCCGTCTTTGATATCACCCTATGTGGTGGAAAAGGACGTTAAACCCCCCAAACACCCACCCACCCACCTTCTCATGTTAGTCAGTTTATTTGTCTGTTAATGTTTGTTATGTTTGTTCCTTCGAGATTTTACGAGAGTGGTTCGGACGTGGTAGTAGCAGCAACTTACCAGGCGTCAGTGGAAGGTTACGTCAGACGGTTTGGGATTACCGAGACCGAGGCAGAAGATCTTGTGGCTGAAGGCGTTAAACTGGCTAACCAAGCAAGAGCGCAAGCTGAACAGAAATTAGGTTTGATGCACCCCCGAAATACTCACATTCTACAATGTTGCCATAAGAATTCAATAATTACCATAAGAATTCATTGATTACCCTCTGTCTCTCTCTCTCTCTCTCTCTTTGTTCTGCAGGCCTATAATTCTCGTGTTTCGAGTTTTGTTTTGTTTTGTTTGTTGTTGTTTTGTTTTCTTTTCAGTGTTTGGGTTTGACCATCGTTGTGTTTTGGAAAGGGGGGGGGGGGGGGAGGGGGTGAACGAGGGGAGGGTAGTGAACGTTGTTGCTTTTGGTTGGTTTGTGTGATTGATTTTTTTTTTTTTTTTTAAACATTTGCAGGTCGAAAATGCTGGGTGGCCGCTAGCGTGGGTCCCTACGGTGCCATTCTGGGAGACCGCTCCGAGTACCATGGAAAATATGCAGACAAAATGTCTTCACAGGTACTTCAATTCGTTACGCTGGCGGCATAACCAGTCTCTGATACCCCGTGGTTAACCCATTTATGCCCGGCCCCTCAGGGCTGTTGTCAAGTTTAATATAGCATCTGAACTGCTAACTTAAATTATTATAAATTATTTTGCTGGTTGGACTGGCCCCCATAGTGCAGTGGTTAGCACTTTGGACTATGGATCAGGAGACCCAGGTTCGAGTCCCAGCCGAGGTAAGCGAGATTTTTCCTACCTAGGTCGGCTCCTACCCAGAGCGGGCGTACGTGCTATGGGCCTAATGGGGAGGCTGGTGCCACACAGCCGAGATTCAGCCACTTCACGGGTGCGTCTTTTGGGGGTGCTTCCCTTGGTATGACACGTCTTATGATGTGGATGATTGCACGGCCGGCACCGCAGGTGCCGTAGTTCCCGGGCCTGGTTAGTGCCGGGATATTAATGACAGTAAGCGTGGAATGCGGCCCTGTCTCGCAGTCCCAAATCACACGGACCTCCGTAGCATCATCTTACCGTTATTCTCATCTACATCATCCCGAATAATAAAAATTGCCCCAGCTTTCGAGCCCTAAGTGGATTCCACCCATGACCTGGGAGGAACACCACTGGAGCTGGCAAAGAGTTGGGGCAAAAACTGCTGATTTAAGAATACCACAACCATAAAGTGGTTCGATCGCATTTCAGTGAAAGCTGTATGTGGTCCGTGGCAACTCTTTCATTTTACATGGTACAGCTGCTGCGTCAGTTGTAGTACTGGGTAATTTAGTCCAAAACAAAAAAAGTAATATTGGATCACACAGGAACTGGTGACGTGGCACACTCAGCGCATCGCCGCCATCTTGAAGGGAGGTCCAGATCTACTTGCCATCGAAACCATTCCTGTTGTCAAGGAAGCGGAAGCCATATTGGAAAGTCTGAAAAATTTCCAAGGTGTGCGTGCATGGTTCTCTTTTCAGTGTAAGGTGAGCTATGGCATTGCATCTTTTGTTTGATTCGTTGATTGGTTTTTGTTGTTGTTGTTGTTGTGTTTTGTTTTGTTTGTTCGTTTGTTTTTGTGAGGGTTTTGTTGTTGCTGTTTTCTGTTGTGTTTGTTTAGTTTAGTTTTTGTTTTGTTTTTTTGTTTGTTTTGGGGTTTGTTTGTTTGTTGTTGTTGTTTTGGTTTTTGTTTGCTTGTTTGTTTTTGTTGTTGTTGTTGTTGTGTTGTTGTTGGGGGGAGGGGGTGTTCTTTGTTGTAGTTGTTGGTGGTTGTTTTTGTTTAGTATTGTTTGTTTTTGTTTGTTTGTTTTTTTGTTTTTGTTTTAAGTTGTTTTGTTATTGTTGTTGTAGTCGGTTTTGTTGTTGGTTTTTTTGGGGGGGTTGTTTTGTTTTGTTTTGTTTTGGGTTTTTTTTTTCTTTTTTTTTTTCTTTTTTTCTTTTTTTTTTCTTTTTTCTTTTTTTTTGGGGGGGGGGGGGCAACATCATAGCAGCTGGCATGGAACTACCACCCCTCCCCCACCACATACCACCCACCCACCCCCAACAAAAAATTGTTTTTCCTCTTCTTTTTCTCTCCTCAAATACAAAATTACATGTTTATCGTGTGTGATGTGTCGCAATGAACAGGACGGTGCACACACCGGTCACGGAGAGCTGTTCAGTGACGCAGTTCGCACGGTGCTCCAGTCGGATGATGTCATTGCTGTGGGAATGAACTGCACGCATCCTGATGACGTCACACCTCTCCTGCAAAGCATCTCTAGCTTGGACATCCGGGTGCCTCTGCTAGTCAAACCAAACAGAGCTGGTCTTTACGTGTAAGTACATGTATTAGTAAACGCAACATGATCTTCTCTCGTGTATGGGAAATCTGTGATGCCTACCGATAGTGTCGAACTGAAACGCTTTGGGCTAGTGTATCAGTCTGAGTAAAGTTACAGTTTACATGCAAAACCCACTTAATGCAAGAATACTTGAGTGTCAAGTACGGTGTATCACACTGAGCAAAATGTGCCAGTTACAAATTGCGGCCGCGCGTTAGGGGTCGTATAGGATTGATACGAGTGCACGAATCTTTCTTGGTACCGGTATGTCAATCACACACACACGTACACACACACACACACACACACACACACACACACACACACCGTTGCACACACACACACACACACACATTACTAGTGAGTCACGTTAAAACCCAGTATTGTTGTGTGTGTGTGTGTGTGTGTGTGTGTGTGTGTGTGTGTGTGTGTGTGTGTGTGTGTGATATTTTCCACAGCAACCCTACCTGTGATACCACGTTAAAGGAAATGACGTCACAGTGGATGGAACACGGCGCCAGAATGATTGGCGGATGCTGTCATTATGGCCCTAAGGACATTGCAGAGTTACGTCACTTCCTGGAAACTAAGTCGGACGTTGAGCTGCCTGGATTGAAAAGAATTCTGTCACGTTGAAAACGCGATGCATATATCCGAATCGCTGGACGATAATTATTGTTCTGATCATTGTCGATCATAGTTAATAAGCTTAATGTTATACTGATTTTGATTCAAACACTACATAATATTGTGCTAAATTCTGTGGGTTGACACAGTCATTTCGTTCCGGCATCGACGAGTGGTGTGTGTGTGTGTGTGTGTGTGTGTGTGTGTGTGTGGTTAAAACTGACACGTATTTCAAATCTTGACAGAGTTACATACATAAGAAAGAAAACACACACACACACACACACACACACACACACACACACACTCTTAATCGAACCGGGCTCCCACTCAGGTGAACTGATGAATTCTTTTCGAATGACTGATTGACTGATCGGTCAGTTTATTGATGGACTCTGTGGGGCAGTGGGTGAGTAGGTGGGTACTGAAATGAAAAGTTTATGAACAAAAGCACCAGACTGACTAAACTTTCTCTCTGCTGAGATGAATAAATTATTTTCGGATTGATTGGATACATGGACTCTCTAGTGAGTGAGTAGGTGCGTGAGTGAAAGTTTTTATTAAACGCAAAACACACTGACCAACCTCATAATTAAGCAATCGCTTCAATTTTATTCAGGGTTCACTGTGGACACGCCATCCACCTAACATGTATCCCATAGTTGTAGGAACTCTCCCACTCGCGTACGCTCAGATCGAACCCGCTGACACTCAGGTTTTGGAGGTCAGTGTTGACCGGAGGTTCTGATCTTCGTACGCATCCAGCAATGTGAAGCCAAGCGTGACGGCCGGTATCTTGTCAAAGGGCGTGGCGAAGGAGACGTGATGCGTTTCGGTCCGTTCCGTGTGACCGGATGGGAACTTCACGGTTGGCTGGTTGTGAGGGGCGAAGCTGACTTCTCCTGAAAAACCTGTGTGTGTGTGTGTGTGTGTGTGTGTGTGTGTGTGTGTGTGTGTGTGTGTGTGTGTGTGTGTGAGTGAGAGAGAGAGAGAGAGAGTGTGTGTGTGTGTGTGTGTGTGTGTGTGTGTGTGTGTGTGTGTGTGTGTGTGTGAGTGAGAGAGAGAGAGAGAGTGTGTGTGTGTGTGTGTGTGTGTGTGTGTGTGTGTGTGTGTGTGTGTGTGTGTGAGATAGAGAGAGAGAGAATGTGTGTGTGTGTGTGTGTGAGACTCGAGAGAGAGAGAGAGAGAGTGTGTGTGTGTGTGTGAGAGAGAGAGAGAGAGAGAAACTGACATTAGCACACCTGCCACGTAAGAAAGATTAGACGGCTGGGTGGCGCATCATAAAACAAGCACGCTCGAACTCAGTCTTACTACTACACGGACTTGATTTGATTTTGGACTTGACTTCTTTTCTTTTTTTGTTTTTCATGTTTCTGGCCTCCTTTTTCTCTTTCTTTCTTTCTTTGATTTCAGTGTTTGGGGGTTTTGTTGTTTACTTTGTTTCCTTTTTCTGTCCTTTTATTTGTTTGTTTGTTTGTTTGTTTTTCTTTCTTTTCAGTGTTTGGATCTTGTTATTCACTTTTCTTCGTTGTTTTCTGTTACTGTTGTTCTGGCGGTAGTGCCTGGGTGTTTGTTTTGCTTCGTGTTGCTTAAACAGTACTCACATCGTTTCTTCTCTTGTGTCGCCATCCTCTGTTCAAGGGATGATACCTTGCTCTTCAGTGCTGTCAAATAAAAGACGGTGATACCTCTTTGATTTGGTGCGTGAGTACTTTTAAGGGAGGAAAAAATTAGTCTGCTGGTAGTTCATGACTTCAAGTAAAATAGTGAAGGAAAAGTGGAGCATGTCATTTTTTTGGTTTGTGTCCAAATATCTTCCTTGCCCCAATTTGATGTCACCCTTACGTGACGGAAAAGGACGTAAAAACCCTAAGCACCCACTCACCCACCGTGTCCAAATTAATACATGTACTGACAGCAAGGAACGTACCCGCCTCGCTAGCTTCGACGGCAGACAGTCTCTGCACCAGCTGATCAACCACAGCTTGCAGAGGTTCTGCGTCATCCGACCGCTTTCTGAGCTTTGCAGAATCTGCACAGAGTTGACCAGCTGGTTATTTAACCGCCATGGTAGGCCGGGACACCAGATTAATTCCTGGGTGATCTTAATAAGCCTCCATATTGTGCTTTTTAAAAAATAAAAAGAAGAAATCGGGGAGCCGGGATAACCGAGTGATAGATCTAGAGCCGGGGTTGGCAGTCAGTGCTCAGGTTGTGAGTTCAAATCAGTCCCGGCCGGGGCCAAATATTTGTGGTGGTCAGTCTTTTTCTCGTTGCCCCGCCTTTGATATCACCCATTCGTGGTGGAAAAGGACGTTAAACCATCAAACACCCATCCAGCCACCCTCAGGATAGACTGTGACCCGGCTAATACTACGGTAAGTCCGGCCGAGTTCAGATGCTCATACTGAGAAACAAACTGACATGAACTATCCTAATCAGAGGACTGGAATTAACTGACTTACCACCTGCATCTTCTGTGGTAATAGCTCTTGTTTCCAGAAAGAAACAAACAGCAACGAGCAGTAGTTTCATAACTGCAGACATGATGATGGTCGGCCGTGACTGATCTGCACTGACTGACTGAGACTGACGCGCAGAACTGAACTGCCCGCTCGGCGTTTGCCGCATATCGTAATCCAGGCTGACATTCCGCTGACCTGCACTCTGCAGCTGAGCATGTTTTGAGCAGATCCTTATCAGTCATTCAGTCATTGTCTGAGTATTTCACAGTCCGGTCACTGAGTCCGGTTCTGTTATCTTACCAAATCTGTTATCTTACCAAATCAGTCAGAGCCACGCCCAGAACTGACTTAGGCCACACTGGTTACTGTGGCAAGTCAGTTCTTGGTGGCTTTTTTTCTGGTTCAGTTTTCCCCCCGTTGTTGTTGTTGTTGTTAATCAGATTATCAAGTCTTCTGCATTCGTCAGTCCCAGAGAGCATAGATGCATGCTCTCTGTCAGTCTGGACGAGCCATCCACTCCTCCTTGGAGCCATCGAGGATCCTTTCGGGCCGCGAAACTTTCCGCCGCACACAATTACGCCACCTCACTCATACCCTACCGCAGAAATCAACCAATTGCTGGAAGGGACAGCACTCTGAAAGTTCAGTCGTGCTACCACGTCGTCTGCGGCGAATTCCGGTTTGATCATACTGCAAGAGTTCGTGACTTTAGGCAGTTATTCCGCGGCAAAAGCTATCATGGAAAAGATTTATCTTGATTACAACGCAACGACGCCTTTGTCACCCGAGGTGGAGGAATCCATCATCACCGCCATGCGAGAGGCATGGGGAAATCCTTCTAGTTCATACCAGCCTGGTGTGAAAGCTAGAAGACTCATTGACGAAGCTAGATCGAATGTGGCCTTCATGGTGGGTGCCAAGTCTTCAGACATTATCTTCACGTCAGGTGGCACAGAGGGAAACAACTGGATTTTGCAAATGGCGGTGAAGTATTTCCATGACGAATCCAGGACACCCGCTCAACCGAAACTAGGACCGAAAGATGGCAAATGTGAAGTCGGTAAAGACTTGCTTCCCCACTTCATAACATCAAATGTTGAACACGATTCCGTGAAGTGCGTGCTTGAACACTTTGAGAAGGAAGGGATTGCTGAGGTGACGTACGTACCTGTGTCGAAGAAAAGCGGGCGGGTTGAGGTGGAGGATATCAAAGCAGCCATACGTCCGACGACTGTTATGATCACCATCATGCTGGCCAACAATGAAAGCGGAGTGATCCAACCAGTAGCGGAGATCAACGAGGAGATCCAGCGAGTGAACCGACAGTCACCTCATCGTATCTTGCTTCACACCGATGCAGCTCAAGCACTGGGCAAGATACCTGTTGATGTTGAAGACCTTTGTGTAGACTACCTGACGATTGTAGGGCATAAGTTTTATGCTCCGAGAATCGGCGCGATTTACATCCGCAACCCACACAAAGAGCTGCGTGTTTATCCTATGCTGTTTGGTGGAGGACAGGAGAGGAACTTCAGGCCAGGCACTGAAAACACACCCATGATTGCTGGCCTTGGCAAAGCTGCCGAACTGGTTCATGAAAACCTTAAGGAGTATTCCTCGCACATGGCTAAAGTCAGAGACTACTTAGAAACCAGACTGGCTGAAGAGTTTGGGGACGACATCATCATCAATGGCAAGTTTGAATCGAGCACACGACTGCCAAACACGTGCAACGTTTCTTTCGTGAAAGAGGGTCTTGAAGGACATAAACTCCTTAGCCACACAGAGCGTCTTCAGGCTAGCGTAGGGGCTGCATGTCATAAACAGAACAAACCTTCACACATTCTCCTAGCAATGGGTGTGCCGGAGAGTCTGGCAAGGAATGCTCTGCGACTGTCAGTGGGCCGTGAAACAACCAAGGAAGACATTGATGTTGTTGTTTCTGACCTTAGGAAGGCAGTGGACTCCATCTTGTCAGGCAGCAAATAATGGCACAATGTGTGAATACAGTGTATGAACAGTATACTAACTTTTAAAGTGTAGAAACACATTCCCCTGTGCATATGGCTTTTCACTTTCCATATATATATGTAATGATGTTATTGCAAAATGTTGGCGTAACTGCATTTTGAGAATAGTGAATGAAGCGGAATGTGCTGCGTGTCCTTTTATTGGTTGCAAGGGTACACTTACTGAAATGCTTAGGTACTTTTCTCAATCAGCAGTGCATGGGTATGTTTGTTCATGGTGGTACAAGCTCCTTAAGTTATTTGCAAGCATGTGTCGGACACAAATTCAAATTCAATCAAAATTAAAGCCTACATTTTTTGTGTAAATAAACTAGTGTCCAAAAGAAACGATACCAAACTGTTGTAAGAATGTTTTTGTGCAAAGTGATCCCCGAGGCCTAAAAACATAGGTTTACGTATCCCACGTCCCAAATACAGCGTCTGCGCTCGGGAATACCGGAAACATTTGCTAATGAAATATACCACTCTGAAATTTCTGTATTGTTCTGCTTTTATTGTATGTCCTTGCCAACACTTGGTATCGTTTCTTTTGGACACTAGTTTATGTAGAGAGGTTAGGGTATCTATAGGTCCATGCAGAGGGGCCAAGACGGTCAAATGGTAGATTGCTGGACTGTCAATGCTCTGGTCATGAGTTCGAATGCCGGCTGGGGAGCCCATTTGTGCTGGCCTTTTCCTCGCCGCCCCGTCTGTAGCATCAGCCTCTCTTGGAAAATGACGTGAAATGTGAGCGGTGGGCTAATAGGTAGCGCGTCAGATTTAGCCACTGCGCTACTGAACGGCCGTCACCAATGTCATGGCGATGAAGCGTGGGTTCAAGCCCAGGCCGAGCCTGTGATATGTGATACTGGCTTTTCCTGGCTGTGGGGCTGCTCATTGGGGGTTTCTCTCCGACTTTCCTCCCCCAGCAAAAATGTGAAAAAAATATAGGATAGGTATTGGGTGGCGCTGCCCTGAGGGAAGCAGCCCGAATTTCCCGAAAGGGATAATAAAAGTAGGGGGAAAAAGAAATCCTTCAACCTACCTGTACTGGCTGTAGGTCTGTGTAAAGACTTACCTCAAAGTAACAGCATTTGTGTGTGGAAAATCACAGTGTTCTTAGTCTTACCAGTCCCTCTTTGCTGTGTAGAGCCCAGGGCCCGCATGTAAAAGTCGGGGTTAGGGATTTTAGCCCTGGGTTAGATTCTAACCTCAAACTAAACTAGCTCTAGGGTTAAATTTTCTGTTGCTTTTTGTTTTAAATCGGGAAGCGGGTCCATTCAAGCAAGGTGCCTATGCTGTTAAAGAAGGATTTTTGTCTTTCTTTTTTCGCTTCCTTTTTTTATTTAATTTTGTTTCGGGGTTTCTTTTATCCTAGTCTGGGTTAGGCCTGTAGCTGTGGGTTAAATTAACCTCGAGTTTTACATACGGGCCCTGTATGAAAAGTGCCATCTTGCAGTTTACATGCATTTTCAATGGGGCTAATGTACCATTATTGTGGTGGTGAATTGTTTATCCTGTTGTTCTCACATGACAGCCGCTTGATTCCACATGACAGCAGTTTTGATTCAGTGTTTGCAATACAAGAATGCTTTTCTCATGTCTGGTAGATTTTGCTTTGTCCAGTGTGATGCAAGGTGGTGGTAGTGTGATTGTCTTCCCTGACTGCACACCATGACACACGAAGTGCTTTCAGAGATGTATTGTGTATTGTATTGTCCGGTTACCCTGGTAAGAGAAATTTGGGTTAAAGTATGGGTGGTTTTGCACAAAGTGAAGTGACAAACACCTGCAGTAATGATTCTGAACATAATACAAATGTCTGTGACCAAGCCTTTATTTGGTGACTGCATACACCTTTCTTGACAACAGAACATATTGCACATACACTGTCATATATATCTATGACTTACGCTGCACTGAACACCTCTTTTCCGTGTCAGGCATTACAAAAAGATATTTGAAGCAGCACACTGCAAAAGGGAAAACTATCTACTGTCTGTTTCATTTGCAGGATGGGAATTTTCAGTTGATGCTGTTGGGGTGCCTGATGTCATTTCCTCCTCCATCCATGCATACCTCCTGCCTGCAATATAGAGTGCTTTCACATCATCTTGTTCAAAAAAGAAGTTCAATATATAATTAAATAATTCTGTTTCATTGTTTATCACTAACCTTCATTACCCCATACCTTGCTTTTGACTCAAAATTTTAGCATGCAACAGATTCAGGCAGACCTATACTTTCTATATAATAATAATGATAATATTTATTACTGGTATACTCATTTACCTAATAGTGAACTCAATGTGCAAGCTCATGGGAATCACATTCTCTCACACTGGACATCAACACATTACAATCATTTGGTGTGAAGGGTAAGCTCAGCCATACAAGTTTTGGAAACTAGAACTGCTCTTTAAAAAAAAAGAAAGGACAAAGAAGTATATATATGCAATCTGAACCAAGCGTCAAGTACAGGTTGGAGTAACCTATGTGCCATGGGATGGGAAACGTCACAGAACAGCACTGAGGAGGTTTGCTTGCATAGCTGAAATATGTTAAAAGAGTGTGAACTGAACACAATGATGCGAGGGGTGACTGATTACCCCCCCCCCCCCCCCCCCCCCCCCCCCCCCCCCCCCCCGAATTTCTGAAGCTGTGAAAACTGGGGCGCTACTTGAAAACAAGGGAAAGACCACCACCGTGATGAACACCGACTTTTAGCAGTTGGTGGGTTACTCATTTAATATATATTATTATTGCCTTCACATACATACTGGTATTTCAGTGGGTACCTTGCCAGGAGTCCTGTCTTTTGGCCTGCACACCCAGCCTGATATCATCAAATGTCACACCCTACGAAAGGGAGAAAAGGGAAATGTGTCATTAGGGACCCCAGACCTGAAAAAGCCGTACAGATTCTGCAGGAAGAACTGAAAAATGAAACTGAAAAATGTACTGTAGAGATCAAACTATCCCTTTAAAGACACGTCAATTCCACACAATATTACAAGAAACAGTACTGATGCAGCCTGCACATCATTTTTACAGCAAAATTTTAGGTGAAGCAAGTGCATGTTTGCACTGAATATTAAAACTTTGCTCACAGGGTAGCGGCGATGCCAGACAACACTGACATTTGACTCAGAAGTGGGAGTTCGAGACTTGGGGCCGCTGCGCTTCTTTGCCAGAAACCTCCGTACCTGAAGGAAAGATTCATGATTTACAGGGTTACACATATACCTACAGGCATGAGTGTTTGCACATACATGTACCCATGAGCCCTGAACAACCCCATTCCCTATTGGAGCAGCTGAGCAAATGCTCTGATTTCCACCATTTCAACATTCAGTGTGCGCGTGTCTGTGTGAGAGAGAGGGAGTTATAAGAATGCCTGTGTTCTGTGTTTTAGCCCAGCGTTCAGCTTATGAATGAACTCTTATGCTATTTCTTAATTCTTAATTAATTTTAAAGGAGGGGGGGGGGGGGTGCTGTGATTTTTTTTTTCCCTTGGTGGTGGTTTTTTTTTTTTTTTTTTTTTGTTGTTGTTGTTGTTGTTGTTGTTGTTGCCCCAACTCATTGCCAACTCCAGTGTTATTCCTCCCAAGCCATGGATGGAATCCATGGAGGGCTCAGAAGCTGGTGCAATTTTTTATTATGCTTGAGGATGAAAATGATGTCATGTTGATGCTATGGCGGTCCATGCGGTTTGGGACAGCATGGCACTCTAAAGTCGCACCTGTAAGCACACATTACAAATGTATCTAATGCGTCTGTCTGAAAGGTTGAGTCACTAGCCAGCTCTCACCTCTTCATTGCAAACACAGTGCAGAACAAAGATCATCAGGCCCTGTTCAGACAAACATGAAGCACACCACATCATTTCAGATGAACAAGTATGAAATGTTATTTTGTTAAGATCTAACTGTCTCAATTTTTGCAAAAGTGTTATTTGGCACTAGCACAATTCACAATCACACCTACAGTTAGGCAGACATCACACACTGTTCAAACATCACCAAAACCTGCCCAAAAAAGATAGGCATGTGCGTGAGGAGAACGCCAGGCATTTGTTGCCCCCTAAACTGATTTCTTACTTGTAGAGAGTTGCACATGATGAAGAGGTAGCCAAAGACTGGGCTGAGTGGTACAAGCAGACTTAGAAGCCAGGTTGTTCCAAGCAAAGGCAGCAACATCACCATGGCTCGCAAGCCCGCCCTGGGGAAATGAAACAACAAAAAAACAGCACCACAGAATATACATAAAATTCAAGGACAGTGACCAAGTTCACTGTATGTTGTATCACGCATTTCATGTGTGTGGGAGATTGGGTGCCACTGTGTGATTGTGATATATGTGACCCATCCTCACAAAAGGGACCGTAAGTCAAAAACTATCAATTTTGAGATATGTGTAAATCACTGCAATCTACTGGTTAAGCAGTTTAATTTAATATAAGAATGAAAGCTGTACTACTAAAATTGACAGATATATCAGCAGTTGAAGCTGGCTACTCACAAGGCGGCCATACTGACCCCCGGCACTCTTTTCGCCTGTAGCGGCGTTTGGCCTAGCGCAACTCATGGTCCCTTTCGCGAGAACGGGTCACATATATGCGTCTGCATATCTGTGCAGCTGCTGAAATTGAGCCAGATTCAAATTTGATTGCTCTTTTCCTTATTACAAGCGAATGACAACCCCTTGACATTTGTGTGAGTCTGTTCACAGAGCCAAGACAGGTACTGTGAACAAGTCTGCATGTGAATTTTGACTTGATTTCGTGAGGGCAAATCCCAAACTACATTCCTGCCCACCAGGGGGGATATGAACCTCCTGACACCTCAAGATCAGCAGGCTGATGCCTTAACCATTAGGCAAAATCACCTTGCACTCACGCTGTTTAATTTCAAATGCCAAAGCGTCATGTAATTAACAAACATGTAATCATTTTTGTCCCACCTGACACGGGCAGCCTCAGATTTCTGGGAGTTGGCTCGGAGAGTGAGAAACACTCGAATCACCAGTCCCAGGATCACCACATTCAGCTACAGGGGAACAAATAAATTAATTTATCAGTGAACAGACTACGTGTCATATACAACCATACAATGAAAATTAGTTCAGAGTGATGCATGAACGGTAGTGAAATTGTGAACACTGTCTAAGGCGGTGATAAAAGTCGTCTTGTTCATGATCTCATCCTTCAAATTCTTCCCTCTCTCTCTCTGATGCATTTTTAGCAACTGCCAAAAGTTTGTGCTGATGTACATCCATCAATGAACGACTCCAGTCCTGGCAATGAAAATTGGGCGAGCCCCCAGAATTCAGCCAATCACGTCCTATGGCATAATGAGCACAATATATGGCATGGTCTGGCAAACTTTTTGCAAGACACTACAAGGGAAGCATATGTAGTTTGATATGACTGAAACATGGAAAGAAAGCCGTAAGTCTACTGAGGTCATTTGAGGCAAAAGACCATTACATCAATCTCTTTCATCTTGAAATCACCCCTCTTCCCATACAATGACGTAATGGACGTACTGTGTTTTGCCAATTCATGACAGAGTAAAGGGGCGGGGTTTTGGCCTTGGGGCTTGCTGAGTGAAGTCATCTATGGTTACTCGTCATTACTTACAGACACAACCACCAGCATTGGAGCCAGGAAAGCCCATATCAGTCCCTCCTCAGCTGACAGCCAGCAGCTGCAACCAGAAGCAGAGAAAACAAAACCGGGGCTGAAAAAAACAATACACAGCATTGCCATAGTACAGACCACCCTCCTTTTTTTTTTTTTCTTTTTCCTGAATGCACGGTGTGGGGTTGCTTTTCTTCAACGGCCCCTCCTGTATGGCAAGGGATCTTTAATGCGCACCTGATATTTTTGTGTGTGTAAATGAAGGCGAGACAGGCATAGGTACACAAGTCTGCATGTGAATCTGACTTTATTTGGCAAGGAAAAATCCCACCAAATTCCTGCCCACATTGGACACTGGATCCGTACTGGACACCTTAACCAATAGCACGGCCTAAAATGGTCCAAGATCCAGAAAGAGGAAAAGTGAAGCAAAATGGCAAGGCCACGAGTGCACGCCTGCAAAACAGACACACTATGCTAAGGATGTCTAGGAGGCATGCTCACCCAGGGGGAACTTTTAGCCGAAGGTGGAAAACCACCAAACGGTGGAAGATTTTGAGCCCCGCATCAGGCCAAATCCTTTGTCCTCACCTATAAATTAATTACCTAAACTGCCTCTGACTTGCTTTTTACCTTAACTCCTCACCTGTTCTCGGACCCATGTCCGTAACTGGGGAACTCAGCGCCGAGTGAAATAAGCACAACCACCAGCGGCAGCCCCCAGCCAATCACCATGTACTTGGCGCGCATATCACGCGTGTGAAAAAGGCCCCGCGTGCACGTGCGATACAGCACAACCCCCTCCACCAACATCCAGGAAAATGCAGCCAGGAACAAGAAGTGGAGGATCATGGCTACCACCTTGCAGGCCGTCTGGAAGTCGTGATAATCATAATCATAATACATGTAACCCTGGTCTTGCTGCACTAATTTGTCATATGCTAAAACAAAGCCATAGATTTAGTCTGGATTATTCCGTTACTTCTCAGGATCAATAATACAGCAGAAGACATAAAAGGCATTTGTACTGAATGTTACATTTGTTATGCGGGGATTATCTGCATCCATGGTAAGCACCTAGCATAACATCTGTCAGTTTCCAGGAACAGAGAGAAAATCCTTCAGATGGTGTGTGGTTGCCCATGTGGCAGGGTACATGATAACAGCCGCAAACATAACCCTCTCTTCAAAAGGGCACCCCCCCCCCCCCAAAAAAAAAGAGAACCACAAATTTTAGCAAATTTAAAGGCATCTAGTGGCCTTTGCTGGCGCCCAAAAGTAAAATAATTAACAAAAGATGTACAGATAACAACACTGCCTTGGTACTGGTGTACAAGTCTTCAGTGAAGTCCATATTGCATTACATGCATCACGACTGTGTGTGCAACTTGTTCTCTCAGCTGGAACTTTTTTCTTTTTTTAATTGGGGAAAGGGGGGTGGGGTACTGAAAGGATAGGAAATTTGGCTGAAAACTGCCAAATGACTAAAAATTCCCCCACCTGAATGTCACGGACCTTACCTCATTGTTTTGCGCTTCATCAGAGGAGATAAAGAGGACCTGAGCCAACAAGAGGGAAGCAGCGAGGTTGGCGTGTATCAGGACTCTCTCACGCTGAAGGATTCTACACAGGCAACATGCAAAAACTGTAGTGGTGTGACATCAGACTCAAGATCTGATCGAACGAGTACTGCAGATCCCCCTTAGGATCTCCCTTAGGAAATTGCATGCAAAAGCAGGAGTACTCCGTAACACATTCCATTCTATGATTTCCCATCGTAGGCCTCGTTTCAGTTGGGGCCATTAAACGCAAAAATCCCATAGGAATCATGTTTGTTTTTTAAATGGATGTTCTCACAAGGGAGAACACTTGTGACTACATCCCCTGTTGGACAGATCTGGATGAATGACTTCTGAGGAGGGGAATGGGTTCCTGCATAGCTTACATGGTACAAATTGTGTTACACACTTACCGAAGATACACGTAAGTGCAAAGCGTCAGAGCGAGGCTGGCAATGGACAGCGTGCAGCCAATGGCCGTCAAAATGAACATGGCTTTTTCATCAGCCGCTGATACCTGTTCAAGTAGAGATGCGCACACCTCACACAATGAATTGATGGTTAAGCAAGCATAAGGGTGGAGATACATCTCTGTGTGTGCCGAGCTTGTATGCAGTGTGTGTGTGTGTGCCAAGCTTGTATGCAGTGTGTGTGTGTGTGTGTGTGTGTATGTGCACTCATGCACTTGCAAGCACGTGACTGAACAACTTACAACTTGTTCGCCAAACAAGCAGTGGGGTTACCTGTGCAGTGTCCGTGTACGTGACGAGAACAGCAAAGGTGCTCAGGTGATTACAGGTGCAGGTGGTGTGTGTCTCATTCAGCTCCAGGACCCAACATCCCTCTCCCGACCACATGCTGAAGAGAATACACGGAGTGACTGTCTTATCTCAGTGCACTGACACCAGGCATGAATTTCCAAGATCACCCCCCAAAAGAGTGAAACAGTATGTTTTAAATAGGAAGAGAGGAAACAGCAGTGATGTCAAGTGCTCCTCAAAATAAACAAATAAGGGAGGGGGAGTGGGGTTCCATGACACTTCAGCGCCAACATTTCAGCGCCAACATTTCAGCGCCAACATTTCAGCGCCACCAATTCGGCGCTACGAGTTTTCAGCGCCGTACATTTCAGCGCCGTACATTTCAGCGCCAAACGATTAGAGAGAGAGAGAGAGAGAACTAGCTAAACACATAAACTAGCTAATCACTTTTTTTTTTCACAAGTTAAACTTTAATGACAAATTATCTAAAACCCATGGTGTCCATTAAAATCACTAAAATCCAAATGGGTCGTTTGGTGTCTCTCCAGCGTAATGAACGGATGCTGACGTTGTTTTACTCGATATTGTTTTACTCGATGTTGTATGAATGATCAGTCACGATTTGTAACTCACAACGGGGTAAATGAATGATCACTCACATCACTCACATCACTTAAACCACGTAAAACAAATGCCCCCCCCCCCCCCCCACACACACACCCCCCCCCACACCCCCAGGCTGAAATGTATAGTGCTGAAATGTACGGCGTCGAATTGTACGGCGCTGATAAGACGCGGCGCTGAAATGGTGGCGCTGAAATGACGTGTCACCGGGGAGTGGGGGGCAGAAATTGGCCTAGAGGTAGCAGAATTCAGCCAAAGGGCAAAAAAACTCATGTCTGTGACACACCTTGAGAACTCCGAAGTCGTGCAGGCCACTGCAAATTTGACACCGGTGTACCTTTCACCCATTTCTGATTTGAGGGAATTTCAGGCTACAGCATGCACTGTTCTACTGCATTCTGCTGCAAGTGTGACCGTATCCGCGCACTCACCTTAACTTCCAGTAGACGCACCATCGGGTGTGGTCTCTACCAGCTCTCTGAAATGTAAAACACACTGATTGTTCACTTTGCAGGTGCCATGAAAATCATAAGCGCAAGCATAGCAGTCATGTCTACGACACAATGGTACTGAAATGGTTACTGTCGCGTGGGGACGTGGTACGTGATTTGATGCTATCATATCACCAAGCTATACAAGATCCTGACACAAACACTGCCAGTATTCTGCAAAACTGGTAAAAATGTGATGATCAGTACGGTCTTGGCTTACAAAGATTTTCAACCCTTCCTACACTACTATCATATAATCTGACACTAGCTGCCTGAAGCCCCCACGGTAACACCAAGCTGCTTTCTTTTGGTCATTCTTTTTACGACACAAGAAACAGGTACATTATGGTTACCACCATGGGCGGTCGGTGGTCTACTGGTTAAGAGACTTGTCAACAATGTGAGAGGTCAGGGGTTCGAGTCCCACTCGAGGCAAAGAATTTTTCCTTCTCATATGTGGCATCGATCATTCGGGCCGATCGTCAGGGGTTCTCTCTAGGTACTCCGGCTTCCTCCACCTCCGCTTTGGAAATGTTCAGCCCACAAAGTTAGAAAAATAAATGCAATTCTACATTCCGAAACTTAAACAGCTGAGCTGACCCTTCGCACCACGTGATTGTGTTTATGTCCAATGTGTGAGAGAATGTGTGTGATTCACGTGAGCGTGCGTGTTGGGTTCACTTCGCGGCGCTTTGAGCCGATTCAATGAAATTGGGTAAAGTGCCTATTAAATACTCATATTATTATTTTATTAAAAACAGAAACCATTTCAAAGGGAAATCATCCCAAGAAAACAAAGTAATGGCCAGCAACAGTAAAGAGAATGAAGATTTAGTACGCCACTGACTGCTGTGTATGACTGCAGTCGTAGTGCGGAAGTGGGGACTGCAATCGTGGCTGAAGTCGTAGGTTGGGCAGAATGACTTAAATGCACACAAGTTTTGGCAACAAAGTATGTTAATTGCACACCAAGTTGACAGTGATCAGGCTGGGGAATTGCTGCGGGAAAAAAAGACTGAAACCTGGGCGAGAGTGGAGGGGCAGCGCCCAGCTGGGGGACCACAGGATTAAGAAAACATATTCTAGCATTATTAAAGGCATTTAGTAGCCTTCCCTGGTACCCAAAAGTGAAATACATGTACTGCCTTGATACTGACATGCAAGAATTATAAAATAAAGTTAGACTGTTCCATATGGCATTAACTGCATCTTGATTAGTTGATAAATGCAACCTTTTTCCTCCTTTTCTTGGCTGAAACTTAACGGATTTTGGCTGAAAGGACAGGAAATTTGTCTGAAAATTGCCAAATGACTGAAAATTCCCCAGCCTGAGTGATATACTATGCAGTGCGCCAAATTACCCAAACTGTACATTAGTGATGACTGGGGAAATCAAGGTGGCAGTGGTGATCAGTATCAACTATTTGCCACTTATTTGTAGCACGGGATTCTGACATACCTCAGGGTGGAGAAAGGGCAGAGTAAAGTTGATGGTGAAGTCCAAATTGTCTCCGTGCTGCACATCGCCATTGTACCACCCCTCATCATTTGACGTCTGAACAATGATGCTCATCACATGACTAGCAACCACACCCTCCTTCAGCGCACCCTTCTTGTTGCTAGGTAACATCTGGTGAAGGTCGCTGTACACCACAGACGACACTCGACCTGTCCACATGAAACAATTATCTGTTACAATTATCTAAACAATCAAAATGAAGACAAAAGGGAAATAAGTATATACAATATAGGGACTTTTCCGAAGTGCTTGGTCAGAGCAATGAAAGGCGAACACAACTTGCATGTTATATGTGCGTTTCTTAATTCACACTGAAAACCATCAAACATGGGACCAGTTCAGCTATGCTGTGCTGGACGCTTTCATCAAAATAAATCAGCGGGGGAAAAAAAACAGCTGTGACAAGGATGAGTAGTATTCATTTTTTTCGTACCACTAAGACTTGGGAACAGTGCTGGGCACAGCCGTATTGTGTTCTTCTTGTCCTTGAACCTCAAACTGACATCTATACTGTCTTCATCCACCGTCACCGACACAGACTTCACACTGAGTGCTAAGCGAGAAGCAAAAGAATAAATATCAGTCAAGATTCAATTGACACTTATTTAATGAAAGATCCTATAGCCATGCAAGCTAGAAATAATTGCAATGAAAACAGGTTAAGACTTGACCCACAAGAATTCCTGTCCTCATTCTCTTTCCACTGTATGGTTACTTTCGGTGTGGGCCAATATGATTCATAATTATGCAAGAATTAGGCCAGAGTAACAACTGAATTCCCCAGTGGATGCAAGGGAAAACACTCTGCCAATACATGAACCATGGCAGAGAGCTGGAAATTTTCACGCTCCTGTGGTGGAAAGAAGACAAATATTGACAAGGGAATATACTTCTGCATCTCTTACAAGGTGTGAATTGTGTGAAACGTACTTAGCTGGTCAAGTTCCTGTTCGTGAACACTGACATTGGCGGTAACCATCACTCGTTCCATGGAAACCATGATCCCCACAGCCACTGCCTAAAGAAAAGAAAAAAACACAAAAATGAATGGCACTGGCATACACATTTAGTAGTGTCTGGAGCAATAAACCAGAATAAATGAAGATATATTATCCAACAACGAAGGTAAAGAAGACATGTTACAGACTGAACTACTGAAATGGGGATATCGTAGACCTATAATATGCAGGTGTGAGAAAGCATTTATATCGACATGTATATATATATTTATGTATCATTGTATGTGTGTCTGTACTGAATATTGTTATTGTATGCCTGTCACCTGCTTGAAAATCCCAAAAAAACAGGAATTAAAAAAAAAAAAAAAAAAAAAGGGAATATCACCTCTTTTGAACTTGTTTTTTCATCCGTGTCCTCTTCATTACGAATCACCAATGCTGTGCTCTCAGTGTACACCTGTATTTCAGAAAAAAAAAAAAAAAACTTGTCAGCAACACACGTATTAATATTATTAAACTGTAGACATAAATGCATATATACATGACTGGGACATTCCTGGCTGCAATTTTTATCATGACACCGAAAGGGGGAAGCAACGGTTTCGCTTTACATTAACAATTTAAATAATATAAAAATTAAAAGGCATTATTTGTTCTGACTCAGCTCTGTCTTCCACAAGTTTTCCTTTTATGCTCATGATTCTGAGGAAAATACTGACAAGCTTCAGGAAACCACAGCTTCAGTTATGGAGCCTGAAAACATCAGAGTGAACACGGATATATTCGATTACTTGCAGACATGCAGACAAAATCGCTTATCTCCTAACTGTCCACACACGAATCACATCCTAAATCAAAATCATCACAACACAAGACAGCACTAGACAACACTATTATGCAACCTCAAGGCCAGCAGTCCGCCCGAGAGACAGTACAACGTGCCGTCATATTGCGTCACACTCCGGCGAGCGGTCAACGACAGCTCGGCGATTTCGCACCCTCTTGTGAATACCGCGGTCACTCGCCAGCTCGGGTACTGGCACGTAATAGCTAACGGCACACTCAGTCCGGCCCCCTTACAACTTGCCCCAAGCACTTCCCACTGGCGTGACGGCAGCAGACAAGAAGAGACAAGTCCCGTCACGAGCATGAAACCATGTGTGGCGTACTAACAGCCGTATGAGCCATACACAAGACTGCCCTGAGCAGGCAACGGGATTATGAGAGATTATGCAGTCTACTGCAGGCCGGGCGAGGCAAGGGAAGGGATAGGGCCTCCTGGAGAGTGCCCACACTTTGCGTAACAGTGCTGTGGAGTGGTGTCTAGTGTTGTTTAGTGGTCTCATGAGTTTTGGTAAGTCTTTGTCATATAGTGTGGGCAGGTGGGGTAGGGCTGTGGACAGTTAGGAGTCATGCTGCAATAAAAGCTGTGTCCTTACAGTAAGCATGTCTTGATCCACAGTGGAAACTCCTGACATTGCAAAGAGAAGTGAGGCCATTTTATCATTGTCCTCAGCTGCATACGAGTTATTCTGCGTAATGAGACTGTGCACAGCGTGGAACATCTCTTTTGCTTCTGTTTGAGTCAGGTTGGAGACGTCAATATTTGGATGACCGGACTCAGTGTATTCCCATGTTGTGTTCTTGTCCAGCTGAAAACAGGATAAGAATAATAATAATAACATAACCAAGTGAATTATAATGAATTGTAATAATAATAACAATGAATAATAATTATTTATTAATTATAGAAGCACTTTATGCAATTGCTTGGCTCAAAGGTACACAAACTGAAACCCAGTACAGACTCTCACGTGAATCACATGTATTAAAATTCTCTAGTGGACTCTCCTTGTCAACACGTCATGTGGTGTGGGGGTCAGCTCAGGTATTCAAGTTTCACAATTTAGGATTGCATTTATTTTCAGGGTTGAACATTTCCAATGCAGAGGGGAGGAAGCTGGAGTATAACCAGGGAGAATCCCTGATTATGGACCCAAATGGATGATGATGGATATATATACATGTATATATATATATACTATACACCCCCCCCCCCCAACCTCTCCGCACACACACGCACACACTGTGTTTTAGCCAGCTGATAAATATTTAAGAGTTATGTGTGTGTGTGTGTGTGTGTGTGTGTGTGTGTGTGTGTGTGTGTGTGTGTTCTGCAACCAAAATACTCTCTGAGATCCATACCTTCTGCAGCAGGTGCTCTACTCTCCAGAACACACTGGGAGTAGTTGTTTCCTGCGGATCAAGCAGTCCCCTCCCCATCAGCTCCATCCTCAGGTCAGCCTCTCCTGTCTCATTGCCATCCTGGCACACACAAAGACATATAAAAGATTATTATGGCAGACAATTCTGATTACCCAGTTAACTCACATAAATTTACTAGTACATGTATTTTTCTGCTGTTGGCTGACACTGTCAAATTTACAAAAACGCCGCACACGTGCACAGCAGAAGTCCAACACACAAACCTTACATCAAGCCCTCCCCCCCCCCCCCCCCATCCACACACACACACACAGATGCAGTCACATGCACAACTGTTCCACAACAGAATTTTCCCCATGTAAAACCTAGTAATGGTAGCATCAGTATCAATTAAATTTAACCCTTTCACTGCCAGACACGTTTCAGTTCACTCAGGGATAGCATCTCTTCACGTCACTCTGCTGTCAACAGGAATCAGAACCTACACTGCACGCAGACAGCTTTCCCCCCCCCCCCCCCCAACTACTGCAAAGTCGGGATTTACCATTTTTAACTAGTTTGACAGTGAGGCTACTGGTGCGATTCATGAAATGCTGTGACGGCGGCAGTAAAAGGGTTAAATAAATGCCTGTTCATGGGTCTACAATTCTAGCATTCTAGTGATGAGAGAATACATCAGATCAGATTATATACCAGAATTTCCTCCAGTTTCTCTTTATTAACTTGACCAAGTACATCCAGCAGCAGTTCGCTGAAGTCTTGGCAGCCATCTGCACCGTTTGTAAGTGTACAGTCTTTGGTAGTGTTGTCTCCTCCTGATACTCCAGTCGTGCGGACAGGTGGCAATTCTGTTGCAGTGGTATTCGGCCATGCTGACCTACTGGTATCTACAGAAACAAACAGCATTTTAAGTGTGCATTATAATGTACACTGATGTACTATGCAGATGAAAAAAAAAAATTATTGGCAAACAGGTTATCACAGAAGTAGTGGAGGATCAGTATGAGGTGGAGGAGTGGGGGGGGGGGGGATCAAAATTTTATCATCCATAACAATTACGTGCAGGTGGCAAGAAGCATCGCGTTACTGTGCTTAAGGAGAAATCACCTGCCTTTTGCTAAACGAATTACTTGCACCGTCTCATTTTTAACTTTTCAACTTGCAGATATAAGTGACGAGAATCACCTGAAAGTCATGGTCTTGAACTGACCGACCACTGACACGCCGTACGGCCCTCACTGATCGAGTGACCCGCAAGAACTGACTCCATGGGGGTGCCACTTCTCATTTGATTCCCCCTCCCCCGGCCACTGATTTCGTCCCCACTATACCCCCACCCATTCCCGTTCAAATTTTCACTGAAAGACGTGAAAGACGCCTCTCGTCTGCAATGCACGCCCATGCAGTTCCCGCCATTTTGCAACTAGACTCCAGAGTGCAGTCCCTTACAGGAACATAAACAAGGTCTTTGAGAGAAATCGAAAGGACACTTTACACCACACACACACACACACACACACACACACAGAGTACTCAGTGAGGAGCTTAGCCGGTAAACTGAAGCCGGACATATCGGTAACACTTCAGTGTCACTTTCATAGTTGCCGTGGCCGCCGGGAACGCCGCCCGGACCCGGTGTAGGATCCGGTCCGGTCCCCCCTCTGAAGCAGTCCCCCGGGGGACCAATTCGTGGCAAAAACTGCTCTATAATGGTCCCCCCTTAGACATCCAGCCTCGTTTTCGACTGGTCCCCCTGGGCGATTTTGGTCCCCCCTCGCATCCAAAATAGGCCCCCTCTCGAACTGGTCCCCCTCTTTTCTAACCAATGTAGAGCTATGTCAGTATTTATTTTTAACTTTATTGTTATAGTGTGTGTCAACTCAGTAGAAAACGTGACTCTGGATCTCTCTCACTCTCTCTCTCTCTCTCTCTCTCTCTCTCTCTCTCTCTCTCTCTCTCTCTCTCTCGCCCCCCACACTTTCTCTCCTCCCCCCATCTCTCAAACACACACACACACACACACATTATGCACGCACGCACGCACGCGTGCACACTCACTCACGCACGCACGCACGCAAACACACACGCGCACACACACACACACACACACACACACACACACCTCTTTCGTTATATGTATAATTATTTTCATTTTTGTACAGAGATGTTATTCAAGATGATCTTGAACTGGGTCAAGGTTACAGTGTCAAATCTAAACTTTTAAAAGTGATTTAACTTCGTAGATTTGCCGTTCTATGTAGCCTATACTTTTGTTTTTTTATTTTCTCTTTTTTTTTGTGGGATGAGAAAACGGTCGCCACTAAAAAACAAAAGTATAGGCTACATAGAACGGCAAATCTACGAAGTTAAATCACTTTTAAAAGTTTAGATTTGTTTTCTCTTTTCTTTTTTTTTTTTTGTGGGATGAGAAAACGGTCGCCACGCTTCTTGACACGTCACGTGACTCGTGTCAAACATGCCTATAATTATAAGTACACGACAATTCATTCCGTACTTGGGCCACCGAGGTTGAGATATTTGCTGCAGCCACCCTCTTGGACACGCCCGTGTATGTGTTCACAAGAGAGGCTCCAGGCCGACAACCTAGGTGGCTGAAATACGGGCCAGTTTGGCAATCGGCCCCATTGAAAACAGACAGAGTAATTTATATAATGAATCTTGGACATCACTTTGCTCCTGTTTTTTGTGTCACTCCTTAGACCAGCCTGAGAACTGTTAGTCTTCTGCTGTTTTTGTTGTTTCAAGGGTCATGATTTGAGACACTGGTACTCAGTCTTGACTGTCTACTTGAAGTACGCTGAAAGCCAAAGGTGGCAACTAGTTTTCATGTCATGGACACTTACTTAATTTTGAAGAAATATTTTTTCTATGGCGTTGTATAGAAAATATTAGATACTTGGTCTTTGATGTTATTCTCTAAATGCTATTTCCAGTTTAAAAAAAATGACAGGAAATGTGGACAGCAAAAAAGAACCAATGCAAAAAAAACAACTGAAAGAAACAAGAACACAACCAAACAAATATATCTCACACACACAAAAATAACAACAAGCACATAAATCGGAAAAAAAAAGAAAAAAAATGTTCCTATGGCCCTGTGCTTTTGGGGACAATAAAGTTTTGTAACAATAAAGTTAAAAATAAATACTTACATAGCTCTACATTGGTTAGAAAAGAGGGGGACCAGTTCGAGAGGGGGCCTATTTTGGATGCGAGGGGGGACCAAAATCGCCCAGGGGGACCAGTCGAAAACGAGGCTGGATGTCTAAGGGGGGGACCATTATAGAGCAGTTTTTGCCACGAATTGGTCCCCCGGGGGACTACTTCAGAGGGGGGACCGGACCGGATGCTACACCGGCTCCGGCCGAGAGACTGACGGTCAGTCAGTCAGTCACTGAGTCAAGCGTACTGCGCCGTCACTTATGAAACTTACCGTTCGCTGCCGACGGTGACTGTCCTGCTGCCACATGCACATACACACTTTGAAGAAACACCAGGAACAAAATTCTGCACATAGTCAGTCTGTGCGGCTTCCGCCGAGTTGTAGTCAGTCTATTCGAACTAGCCAGGCCGGCGGAGACCTGACTGTCTCAGTCTCAGTGTTGGAGAGGCTAATGATCAGATCAGTTGCCGACGGCTCAGTGTTTCTTCTTCTTTAGCTGGTTGCTGGCTATGGGTCGGACAGAGAAATCCAACGGTCCGGTCACGGTGTGGCCGCTAGCCTGCTTGTCCGTGCCGGCGACAAGACTCAGTGGCAGCCGACACGGTCGGTGTGCGTTTCAGGTTTTAGTGTCTGTTCAGTCGAGTCAATGCCAGCCTTCAGTGAGGCCGGCTGTAACCAAAGATTATAGTACCTACGTAGCACCATAATCTTTGCTGTAACTGTGACTGACACCACCAAAGCATCTCGACCGGAGCGATTTCTGAGCCGGCTTACGCCGCGGGAAATGTCGGACCGGCGGGGTGGGGGGAAAACCGTCGTTTCACTGTCCGACTTACTTCCAGAAACTCCAGTTTACCTGACCAGCACTGAAACGTGACCGTTCAAATGACCGAAACCAGATTAGGAGTCATCAGTCCACCGTGAACTGTAACCTTACTGTTTTTTTTGTTTTTTTTGGTTTTGTTGGTTGTTTTTTTTTCATGCAAAAACTGAGAATGAAAAATGTGTCTTTCCCTCCTAAGTATTCATTCGGATCCCTGATTCCTCTTTCTGACGTGCATTGAGCCTAACAATCGCGACTGACAGGTCTGCACTGATGTCATGGAGAGCTGTTGCTGACTAGAGGCCCCAGCAGCTCAAAATGTCGAGGACCGGGATTGGCCAACCGACACCGTAACATCGGAGTGTGCGCCAGACTTGACGTCTCAAAGTGACCGCAGTTGTTTTGCTTGTCCAATAAAGTTTCCCGGTCAGGTGTAAGCGATTAGCTTGATCATGGTTGTTTATTGCTTAGGCCATATAAAAAAAAATCCTATCTACGCTTTTCCAGATCGATCCTGTTTCTCCCGCTCTCTTTTTTTCTTTTTCTCCCTCCTCCATTTTTGTTTTTGTTCGTTTGCTTTTTTGGTTAGTTTATTTTTGTTTGTTTTGTGTTTGGTTGTTGTTGTTGCTGCTGTTGTTTTTGTTTTTTTTTTTTTTGTAATGAGACAGGTCCCGCAGGGTGAGATGAAAATCTGTTGCTTTACTTCCTTATTGGTTTCAGCCGGGTAACTAAATTCGTATTTCACGGGATTCAAGACCAAATACAAATATCTTCGGGCAGTGTTGGGGGTTGAGGGGAAAAAA